>MU715024.1:24500-44600 GCA_026770625.1 Nicotiana glauca
CATAAGGCCATGTGGGCCTTGAGAAAGTTGAACTTAGAGTGGGACATAGCTGCTAATCTCCGGGTTGAACAATTGAATGAACTTGATGAGTTTAGATTCCATGCTTACTCCAGTTCGTCCTTGTACAAGGAAAAGATGAAGTACCTTCACGACAAGTATGCCCGAGGGAAGGAATTCAAAGTTGGTGACATGGTTCTTCTTTTCAACTCTCGGTTAAGGTTGTTTCTGGGACAGCTAAAGTCTAAGTGGAGCGGTCCATTTGAAGTGGCTGGTGTAACTCCTTTTGGTGCCATTGATCTCAAAAATAAGAATGGTGAAGTTTTTCAGGTCAATGGGCATCGTGTCAAGCATTACTTGGGAAAGTTTGATGACAGCCATGTGGTGTCACTCATTCATATGAAGTGATTGTGATGGTAACATGCGCCGTGCCGCGACGTTAAATCAGGCGCTTCTTGGGAGGCAACCCATGTCTTTTTCTTTTTCTTTCTTGTTATTTTCTGATCGTAGATTAGGATTTTTGAACTCATGGTTTGTGAGATGGTGCAGGGATAATGTTGAACCAGTGCAGAACAAAAGTAGGAAGTTTTCAGCCCTCTGAAGTTTACCTACGCGGCCGCGCACCAAATAAGTGCTAATCGCGCAGGTTGGTGAAATGGGAGCTGGGTCTCTGAAGTTAGTTGTGCGGTCCTCATGACCTTTATGTGCGGTCCGTGCAGGAGAAGTGAGAGAGACATGTTCTCTAAAGTTTCCAACGCGGTCGCATACCAAATAAGTGCGGTCCGCGCTGGGAAGACGCAAGTGATGTGCTCTCTGAACTATACCACGCGGCCGTGCATCAAATCAGTGCGGTTCGCGTGGGTTGAGCAGTGAATAATAGGGTTGGGAAATCCAGCGCGATCCGCGGCCATTTCTGTGCGGCCGCGTTGGTAGCATAAGTCGTAGGTCCCAGGGTCCTTCTATAAATAGAGGCCTGGGGCCTCATTTGAACCTTTTCGCAAAAAATTTCACTGAAGCTCAAATTTTTACTGTTCATTACCGTACTTGTGCACTAAGTCAAAATCATTCTCTGGTAACAATTCTTGCCCATTTCATTCATAGTATTATGTTCTTTGTTTCTTTTAATTGCTTCCTATTAGTATAACTTCTTATTTCTTCTCTTTCTTCTTAGTTTTAACTATTAGATTAGATTTGCTGTGTTTACTTTAAGCAAAGGGCATGAATTCAAGTTAAATAATTGAGTAGGGACACTTAGAACCCAAAAATGTGAACAAAAATTAGAATTAATTGCAAAATCTACTCAGTTAATTTTCAGCCCTACGCGGTCGCGCACCCTTTATATGCGGTCCGCATCATACTACGTAGCCGCGGTCCAAATAAGTTCGGACCGCATCGCTAGATTCAGAGAGTTTCCTCTTGGGGCGATTGCAACGCACGGTTCGCGACCCACTTTTGTGCGGTCCGCACTGTTCCAACGCGGCCGCGGTCCAAATAAGTGCAGACCGCGTCGGTAAGTTCAGAGAAGGGTGTGTTTGGAACATCTCAAGCGCGGACCGCGCTCCAAATTTATGCGGTCCGCGCTCCCTCAGCGCGGCCGCGTGACTCTTTTGAGCGGTCCACGCGTAACCATGTCTGCAACTCTTGAACTTAAACGTTTTGTTTAATTCATCTCATGTGCTTCTACTAACAATGTTGGACATGTATTACTTGAAGATAATGGGCAAACAGCGTTGGGGCAAAGAAAAACAACCCGGGAGAGGTGGTTCCTCCCGAGGGGGTAAAGGCAAGCGGGTGGTCAAACTCACTCCCCAAGTTCGGGGGAATATAAAAAAGACCCAGAAGCTAATACGGGCAGCTGACAGAGCAGCTTCGCACTTTACGGGGAGTGAGTATGCTCCATCTCGGGACATCACTTCAGAGTCTTCCCCCACTCATGCTTCCACATCGTTTCAGCTGCGTGATTCTCCTTCTACTGATCATGGTGATGCAGCCACCTCCAAGAAACCAGTGAATGTAGTTTCGGACTCGTCTGATGAGTCCGTAGCTAAAAGTGCGGAAGAATACTCCACCTCCCCCACAGCTTCATTATCTGGGGAGAGTGGTGGGTAGGTGAGGGGGGTGAGCCCCAAGTTGGAGGTGTTGATAGAACGAGGAAGCCGGAAGCATGGGCGGATAGATTTGTGAGCGAAGTAGCCTTCCACAGATTTCGGGAATGGTGGACCAAAAGTAAATTGATTTCGGAGAGAAAATTCATTGATGCTGATCTTGTCCCTCTAAACCCTCATGTGCAAGCTCAATTCCGAACCAGAGAGGATTGGGGATTCTTTAAGGAGCGTTGTGAAATGGCCAATGAACATATGGTAAAAGAGTTCTACTGCAATGTTCATCATGTAGTACAAGACTCAAAGGCAACGAAAGTGCGGGACACTATAGTGTTGTATGATGGAAAGCCCCTAAATGATTTTTTGGGTTTCAACGAAGAGGATGAATCCCAATACTTAGAAAAGCTGGAAATGAAAGAAGAGGTTCGTCCTTGGTTGGCCCAGCATTTGGCAGCTCCAGGTACTGTCCCAACTTGGTCGAAATCAGGGGAGAGGATTCTGAGGAACACTCTCAATTTTGAAGCTAAGGGTTGGTTGACATTTGTGTGTAGTAGACTAGACCCCTCCACCTATAATCATTCCATTCCCATTCCCCGTGTTGTTCTAGTGGCATCTATCATGGCGGGGTTTCCTCTCAATGTGGGCAACAATATGTCGAGGGTGATCTCTACAGTCGGACAGGAGACCAATAACTATCCCTTCCCGAACACACTCTCCCTGTACTTTAGAGAATTGAAAGTGAAGAGAAAGAGGTATGATGTCAAGGTAACTCCGGTGGCTCCTTACTCCTGGTACAGTCAGTTGGGTCCGGACAACCCAAAGAAGGGCAAGAAGACTCAGGCTTCCACTTCCACCGCACCTAGCCAGTCTGAGGAGCCAGCGGTTATTCTGCCTCCCATTGAGCCTTCCACCATCCCTGCTGCCGGTCCATCTACTTTAGCGGACCCGGGTGTGCCTTTATCGAAGACTCACCGGTTCACTGCCCATCAGCTCAGTCAGTCCTTAGCCAGTTTGAACAACTGGATGTCAGCTGCGACATCCAAGTTGTTCACTCTGACCATGGCTGTTCAGACATCGTCAGCTCCTACTACTGTTGAGATTCCTCCGTCTATTGAGGAAACACTGAAGAAGATCCTGGCCAACCAGGAAAAGATGATGGAGACGCAGGATGCCTTGACTAAGGCGGTTGGAGCACACAGCAAGGCCTTGGGTAAGCTGGCTCGGGAGCACAAAAAGTTGAGGAAGTAGAAGGCTTCCAAGGAGTCAGTAACACAGCTGAGAGCAGAGGTAGATAAGCTCATGGTAGATCAGTTGCCAATTGATCTATTATTTGGAGATCCAGTCGGAGAGCCAGCTGCAGTTCAGCCATCTGAGGAGGAGCAGAGGCCAAAGAAGAAAAGGAAACTCCCTAGCAGAGCGGGAGTTGTGATAGAGGTGGCTCCGACTCAGGAGGGTACCCCAGTGTTCCACCAGTGGTAGAGCATGTTCCTAATCCGGCTCTTTTCCCAGCAGCACAGCAGCAGAAGGCTGGGGACCAGTCTGAGGTTCCCGCTAGTATAGAGGACTTGGAGGCCACTGATCAGCCCAGAGCGACAGATGCAGCGTGAGGGGCCACTCTATATCCTTTCTTTTTCTTATGCTTATTTTGATAGTTAGCATTGGGGACAATGCTAGCTTTTANCCCCTAAATGATTTTTTGGGTTTCAACGAAGAGGATGAATCCCAATACTTAGAAAAGCTGGAAATGAAAGAAGAGGTTCGTCCTTGGTTGGCCCAGCATTTGGCAGCTCCAGGTACTGTCCCAACTTGGTCGAAATCAGGGGAGAGGATTCTGAGGAACACTCTCAATTTTGAAGCTAAGGGTTGGTTGACATTTGTGTGTAGTAGACTAGACCCCTCCACCTATAATCATTCCATTCCCATTCCCCGTGTTGTTCTAGTGGCATCTATCATGGCGGGGTTTCCTCTCAATGTGGGCAACAATATGTCGAGGGTGATCTCTACAGTCGGACAGGAGACCAATAACTATCCCTTCCCGAACACACTCTCCCTGTACTTTAGAGAATTGAAAGTGAAGAGAAAGAGGTATGATGTCAAGNAATGCTTTTCAACATGATGTATATTTCATTACCTCTAGTTGTATATTCTATTCCCCATTTGTACATATTCATTCGATTTTTCATGTTGGTTTTCTATTTTCGTTTAAATTTTTCATTTTAGTTGCAAAGTTCGGCTCGTACCTTTTTGTTTTGTTTTGAAGTTTGCAATAAGCCCTTGGTTTTCTTAATGTCACGGTTCTTTCCAAGGGTAGAGTGTTGTGCAAACCGGGTGGCTCTTCCCAATGATAGATGGTGTGACAAACTTCTTAAGGGTTTGAGTCCGTTTTTGATTTTTCTTTTTGATTTTCAAGTTTGATAGTTAAGGGTACCTCAGGCAAAGCTTCACTTGGGCCTAACATATTTGCCTTTGATCCCATGGTCAAAGACATGATGTTGTGTTTAGGATGGTGAGAGTCGTGACCTTGAGACTCTTGTGTTGACCAAACAATCATCATGTGGTCATGTTGGACCATTGTGCGCTTGAATAGTAACTAAGGTTGTTGTGGGCCCTCGACTCGATGTCTTTAGCGATCCTTGAGTGTGTGTAGTAAGAATTCAAATTATGATCCCAAGTACCGAGCCGATGGTCTAGAACTTGCCTTGAGTGTTTGTTGAGGCGAAATCATAGGTGGAACTTGACTTGAGAAGTGATTGTAGGCTCTCCTTGATCCAAAATTCCAAATTCGAAAAATTTCCATGACCTACCAATGAAATACTCCCTAGTTCACCCCTTTTGAGCCTTAAACCTTCTTCTTTCATGAAACAAAGCTACAAGCCTATACCCGTTCTTAACGAGATCCTCTCTTGGCACCCAAATCTTCCCTTGAGTAATGGCAAATGTCTAAGTTTGGGGGAGAGAGACAAGAAAGGAAACAATGTAGTAAAAGGTGCAAAAGCAAAAAGACAAAAAGTCAAAAAGAAAGAAGAAAAGGGAGGCAATAAAAAAGAGAAAAATACAAAAAGAGAATAAAAAAGGGAATCCAAGGACAACACAAAAAAAAGTAAAAAAGGTAAGGAAAAAGTAAAAAAAAAAAACTTTGAATTGCAAAAGAAAGAATGACAAGGTGTCTTTCTAACCCCTTGAAAGAAGTGAAATACTCAAATGAATCGGGAAAGTGTGCCAAAATGAATCAAAAAGAAGTGTTTAAGGGAATATTGAACCCAATTGAACAAAAACAGGTCCCACCTTTTACCCAAAAGCCTTCATAATGACTCCTAAAAAGCCCTATATGATCTTGAGTTGAGGGAAGCCTACATTAGTGGATACTTACACAAGGGGCAAGCATATGGTACTTAGAGCCGGACTTATGGCCTTTTCTTTGAGAGAGATGAGAGAAATCCATCCACCTCGGTTTGCGTGTTAATACTCTAAAAGGTGAGGTTCACTTAGGGAGAGTTGAGGATGTGTGAGTTTGGGTTCCACAATGACCAAAGTAATTGAGAGAAGCTCTTTGATGAATATGTGTCAACTCTTGATGCTCTTGTGTCACACTTGAACCACAAGTTTTCAAAATTTAAATGTGTTAATGATGCATTCGCATTAAGGGCAATTGTTAGTCCCAATTGATGCTTGTCGAGGTTACTTTAGGATAAACAGGAATCACTTGGGTGTTTTTCTTTGAGGGGTAGGTCTCATTTTGTTTGCTTGAGGACAAGCAAAGGTTTAAGTTTGGGGGAGTTGATAACTGTGATTTTTACATGTTTTATACCCATTCTTGCCTAGGCTTTGTGCATGAATTGCCATAAATTAGTCCCAAAAAGCTTACAAGTTGCGCTTTATTGCAGGTTTGAGCGACAAGATGACAAACGTCAAAGATCGGCTCGAAAAAGGAGTGAAATTTGCCAAGCGTCAAAAGACATGTGAAGTGGGGAACAAAAGTGACCTGCGCGGACCGCACTTATTTGGAACGCGGCCGCACTGGAAAGTTCAGAGACTGTGCAATAACCCATGGTGACCTGCGCAGACCGCACTTATTTGCCACGCGGCCGCGCAGGAAAGTTCAGAGACTAGTGATTTTTGTCAAGCCTTCCATGCGGCCGCGTCCCTTTTCATGCGGTCCGCGCCCTTCAGCCTGCGCGGCCACGCCCAAGCACCATGCGGTCCGCGCCTCTCAGCTAATGCGACCGCGCAACCTTTGTGCGCAGACCGCAGCCTCAGTTTCAGAAACAACCACTGAAGACCAAAGAGCCCTCCGCGGCTGCGCGACATTTGTACCCGTAGGGGTATTTTTGTCCAGTTTTTCCTGTGTAGTATAAATAGAACATTTTACTTTTTTAGCTAGGGAACAGTATCAGATATAGCTGTCGCACTCGTGAGACTCAAGTTTTACCCTATTTTGGGCAATTTCATCTTGTTTTATCATAGATTCTTGTAGATTAACTTTGTAGTTAATTAATATGTTGATTTTATCTCTTATTTCTTCAATTTCTGTTCCTATTATGTCTAGCTAAACCCATTAGCTAGGGTTGTGGCTCAACCCTAGTGTGGATAACTAATGGGCGTGATTGTTTAATGCTTGAATGAAGTTGGGTGTTTGCTATTTGGGTTAATTTTAGGGTTTAATTAGGATTTGGTGGTTGCAAACACTGAGTCTAGCTTTGTGGGTCTTGACTCTTCTTGAGAAAGAGTGTCTATGACTCCAAAATTGACCCAACAAGGAATTGGGATGAACCCATGAGAATGGTAGTCCCAATTAACGGGTTAAACCTCGAGAGAGTAATTACCCAACTTGAACCATAAGTTGCTTGGGCATATCAGCCTACCCAAATGGTCTTGAGAAAGTCAATTGGGCAAAATCATTCTCTCTACCGAGAGGTGTGAGAGTGAGTGCAATCGTGCAACGGTTATAGCATAAGCCCCATAATCATCATTCTTGTATTAGGAATCTCTACCCGTTAGTTGACCACCTAGGTAAATGCCATGACCCTAGTGCTTTTCTCTATCTTGTATACAACCTAGAATTAATATTTTAGCATAACTTAGTTTTAACTAGTAGTTATTAAATCGTAGTTGATAATTATAAAACCCCAAAAAATGATAGAAGTACAATTAGGAGTCAAAACACATCTCTAGACTAAGCAATTACTCAACTCCCTTTTCTAGCTCCCTGTGAAAATTGACCCCGATACCACTATTGGGTAAAATTATTAGCGCCCACTCTTCCTAAGATTGAGTCCACTGTGATCAGTAGGTGAACTACAAGGCGAGTTAGACGGGTATCAGTTTTAGATAATGATCTCGAGCGGAGGTTGCTGAGAAGCAATAGATGCTGAAGTAGGTGAAGTCTTCCCGTTTGGATGCTCAAAGAAAGTTTGACATTCTCGAGCTGGCGAACAGGACTCTCCGTTCTGAGCGGGATAATGCTCTATCAACGGCCAGGCCAAAGAAGACCAACTCTAGGAGAGGATTGGAGAGTTGGACAAGAAAAACTCTGAGGTGCATGATCGAATTACTGCACTTGAGGCCGAGAAGTCCAAGTATCCTAATATTCTTCATGAGTAGTAAGAGGAGTGGATCCATGTTAAAGCCTGGCTGGATGTGATCATTTATTTGAATAAGGTGGGCTCTGTTTCTGAGGATGCTTGAGTTAAATATCGTGAGGCTCGGCTCGCTTGTGACGATGATCCTACCATGCCTCAGCCTGACTCCGAGGAGGATGAGGAAGAGAGTGTAGACCGGCTTGTGGATAGTGTTTGGTAAGACTCCGCTTAAGATCAAGGAAAGGATGGAAAGGTCGTCGGAGGCCGGGATGGTGATGGTCATTTGTTTTATTTTTAACTTTTTGTATGTTTTTGTTGGTGTCTTCTAGAGCTCTTGTAAAAACTTTTCCAACTGAATATCAAAGTTGACTTTTACTTTAAGTATACCTTGTTTATCTTTGCTTTTTGTTTCTGTACTTGCATGTTTTGTTTCTGTATTCTTTTTGTTGTTATCCTTTAGGTTGTCGTATCCTTTGCGACGAATAGTCGTGGGCCGTATCGGCTCTTATTCAAACTAGTCAAGTATATCTCGTAGTTGAGATGTGGTCAAGGATCGACAAGTATTTTAAAATCTAATCGAACATACCTTTAGGTTGAGTCATGGCCGAAGGACGATACATGTTGTTCAAGCTGGTCGAACGTACCTTTTTAAGCTAGGTCGAGGCCAGGGGCTGATAAGTGTTGTTCAAGCTGGTCAAATGTACCTTTAAATTATGTCGAGGCTAAGGGCCGATAGGTGTTGTTGTTCGAGCTTTAAATTAAGTTGAGGCCAAGGTCTGATAGGTGTTGTTGTTCGAGCTTTAAATTAAGTTGAGGCCAAGGTCTGATAGGTGTTGTTTGAGCTGGTCAAACGTACCTTTAAATTAAGTCGAGGCCTAGGGCCGATAGGTGTTGTTCGAGTTGGTCGAACATACCATTTTGGAGAGTAGTTTTGACAGACATGCATCTTTATTATTTCGACGTTGCTGTTTCAATTATATCATTTTCGCCCTTAGGCATATGATAAAATTATAAGTTTTGGGTGTTAGTTGGCATCCTAGTCCTAGTATATCTAGTCCCTTCATTGCTCGACTTAGGATTCTTAAGGGGTCGAACAATGAAACAATAAGTCCTCTTGTGTACTCCAACTTAAAGTGTCTTGTTCGTCGCCTCGTTGAAAACCTCCTTGATAAAACCTTATTGGGACAAAACTCAAGTAAGGAAAAAAGAGTATGACTTACGGGGCATTTCTTGTTTCTTAAAAGTTGAACTACTTGAGATGGCTAATATTCCAATTATTTTCTAGGAGCTTCCCTTCCATAGTTTCCAATTGGAACGTGCGCTTGTCTGCTTTGCCTATAATCTTGTATGGTTTGTCTCGGTTGGTTCCCAACTTGCCTTCTCGTGGATCCCTGTTTGCTTGCATTTTGTCTTTGAGTATGTAGTCTCCGATTTTGAGCAATCAAACATTTGCCCTTTTGTTGTAGTAGCGTTCTGCTTGTTATTTTTCAGTGACCATCCTTATGCGCAATGTCTCGTCGAGATCTTGTCTTCTATTCTCGTCATTGTCGGTGCCACTTTCATGGGAGTACTTCAGGTCGGGCTCTCCAACTTCAACTAGTATGGCTGCTTCTATTACGTAGACTATGGAATAAGGCGCCTGTCTTGTACTCGTCTTTGGGGTAGTTCTATGTGCCCATAATACTTCTGGGTGTATTTCCAGCCATAGTATCTTCACCTCTTCAAGTTTCTTCTTTATGATGTTTAGTATTAACTTATTTGAGGATTCTGCTTATCTGTTGCCAGCTGGGTGGTAAGGAGGTGAAGTATTATTTTGATATGCTATTTTTTGAAGAATTAGGTGGTTTTTCTTCATGTGAACTAGGGCTCATTGTCACAGCTTATTTCTTTAGGTATGCCGAATCAGCAAATGATGTTTTTCTATATGAAAGTGATTACTTCTTGCTCACGAAATTGGGAGAATGCCCCTGCTTCCACCCATTTAGAGAAATAGTCAGTTAAACTAAAAGAAACCTTACATTACCTCGTCCCGACGGAAGTGGATCCACGATGCCTATTCCCCACTTAATAAGTGGCCATGAAGAGGTGACTAAATATAGGTGTCTGCCTGCTTGATGGATTATTGGGGCGTACTTCTAACACTGATCGCATTTCATTACGAACTCTGTGGCGTCTTTCTTCATGGTGGACCAATAATACCCGCCGTGTATGAGGCACCTGACAAGTGCTCGATGACCGGAATGAACGCCGCAATGACCTTCGTGGACTTCCTCGAGGACGCATTGGGTTTGGTTTGGGCTTAATCATTTTGCCAAGGGGCCGCCATACGTCCTTTTGTATAAGTCGTTGTGAAATAGGTTGTATCTGGCGGCTTGAATCCTCGGCTTTTTAGCTTCTTTTTTTTGGTTGCTTATAAGGACTTCATCCTGCAAATAAGCAATAATACAATTTCTCCAGTCCCGATTAAATTTAAAGATTTTATCTCGATTTGGTCTAATGCCGAGTCGATGAGCTTAACTATGTTGTTGGCTCCGGTCGTTATGCTTTTGGTGGCGGCGACCAATTTAGTGAGTCCATCTGCCTCGATGTTTTGAATTCGTGGGATTTGGTCGAGCTAGCATTCGTCAAAATTAAGCAGCAATTTGCATATCTTGGTTTGATATTTCTGCAACCTTTGTTCTTTGATTTAGAAAGTCCAGTAACTTGATTCACTACGAGCTGAGAATCACAATGGAGTTTCAACCACTTCGCCCCACATCTGAGAGCAAGTATTAACCTTATAATTACGGCCTCATACTTCGCCTCATTGTTAGTCATATCCGGGCACTTTATGGACTGGCAAATTATTTCGTCGGTGGGAACCTCGAGTACGAGCCCCAGTCCAGACCTAGAAGCATTAGATGAACCATCGATGTATAGGACCCAGTGGTCCCATGTTTGAAGAGAAGCTTGAGTGGCTTCCTTCTCAACCTCAGTATTACTTTTATGTTAAAGTCTACGTTGAAGTCGGTGAGTACTTGCAACTTTATTATTGTGCGAGGGTGATAAGTGATGTCATGCTCACTTAATTCGGTGACCCACTTGGTCAGTCTCCTCGACAGCTTGGGATTTTGTTGTATGCTTCTTAAAGGGAAAGTGATGACGACAGAGATAGAATGGCACTGAAAATAGGGTCTAAGCTTTCATGAATCTACGACCAAGGCTAGGGCCAATTTCTCGAGGTGTGGGTACTTCGTCTCGGCATTGACAAGTGTTTTACTGATATAGTAAATAGGATATTGCATACCTTTGTTCTCTCGAACCAAGACCACACTTACTACTTCGGATACGGCTAGGTTGATAAGGAGATGCTCCCCGAGCTTGGGTTTCGAGAGCAAGGGTGGTGATGACAAGTATGCCTTCAGTTATCGTAGTCCTTGTACGCACTTGGGCATCCACTCAAGGTCATTATCCTTTTTGAGTACGTCAAAGAACCTATGGCACTATAGGACGACCACGAGATGAATCTGGATAGGGCAGCAATTTAACCGGTTAATCTTTGGACTTGTTCCATAGTAGTCAATTGCTCAGGTATCCCGTCGATAGCCCTAATTTGATCTGGGTTCACTTCAATTCCTCGCTGTAATACTAAGAAGCCCAAAAATTTTCCCGAGTCTATGCCAAATGTGTATTTCTCGAGGTTTTGTTTTATTTTGTATTGTCTTTGTATATCAAAAACTTCCTTTAGGTGGTCGATATAATCCTATGCTTTCGCGGATTTGACCAACATGTAGTTGATATATACCTCCATGGTTTTTTCGAGTTGATCTTTGAACATTTTTGTAACTAACCTTGATAGGTAGTCCCTGCATTCTTTAATCCAAATGGCATAATCCTATAATAATATGTCCCCCTATGGGTGATGAACATAGTTTTGTCTTGATCTTCTTACTCCATGAGTATTCATAGTTTTGTCTTGATCTTCTTACTCCATGAGTATTTGGTTGTAACCTAAGTAGGCATCCAGAAAACTCAACAGGTCGTGCCCTCCCGTTACATCATGAGTTAGTCGATATGTGGCAATGGGAATGAATCTTTCGGGCATGCTTTGTTCAGATTTGTTAAGTCCACACACATCCTCCATTTTCTATTTTTCTTTTTGACCATCACTACATTGTCAATCCATTTGGGGTACTTCGATTCCCTGATAGAGCCATTCGCCAATGAATTTTCTACTTCCTCGTGGACGGCTTCATTGATGGTGGGATTGAAATTTTTTCGAACCTGCCTTACTAAGGGTAGAAGGGGTCGACGTTCAGTTTGTGTGTGGCGGTCTCTTTGGCATGCCTGGGATATCTGCATTACTAAAGGCAAACAAATATGTGTTGGCTATTAAAAATTGACTAAATTTACCTGGTTCTCAGAGTTTACAATCGATATAGGCCTTTTTACGAAGGTCTCTATGATCTAGTTGGACGGGGTCGAGCTCTTCTATAGTCGATCCTGATGCTTCGACCATCTCAGGTCCATAACGACTTTCTTTGCTTCACCTTGTGACGACCTCAACCCTATTGATTCCTATGCTTATTTTTTATTATCTTTCTTTTGTTGAGTTGTCGTGTTGTCCATGGTGATTCGGTAGCATTCCAGGACGTTCGTTGTTCTCCTAGTATGCTGAATATTCTTCAAGGTGTTAGGAATTTGATCGCTAGGTACAAGCTGGAGGGGATGGCTCTCTAGGGTGTATCCATGGCCATCCTGTGATAGCATTGTATGTAATGTCTTGGTCCATGATGTGGAATGTTGTCTCTAGAGTTACTCCACCGGTGAGAAGAGGGAGTGTAACCTCCCCTTAAGTCCATTCAACTGCATTGTTAAAACCGGTTAGTGTGATGCAGCGTGGCACTATCTTATCCTCGAGTCTCATCTATGCGAGGACTAAGGGATGGATGATGCACGCTCCACTTCCTTCATCTAGCATAATTCTATTTACATCAGTATCTAAGATTCATAAAGTAATGACAAGTGCATTATTGTGAGGGAAAGTTAAACTGTCAGCATACGACTCATCGAAGATGATGCTTTCCTCGACTCTGTCATACCGTTCATGTGTAATTGATCTTTTGATCTTATGGGTGGCAGTGAACTTGAAGCCATTGATACAGTCATCGTTACTGCTACCAATAATCATATTGATGGTACTAGCTGGTGAAGGTGGCTTTTGTGGGCCTGGACGTTCTCGACCCCTTATTAAGGTATTCCTTCCCTTGTCGCTGAGTAGTTCTTTGAGGTATTGTTGTTGCATCAAGCTCGCTACCTCAAGTCTTAAGGCGATGCAGTCTTCTATTTTATGTCCACGTTCCTATTAGAATTCACAGAGGACGTCAAATTTCCTGGTGGTGGGGTCAGATCACATCTTCGGTGGCTATTTTACCTTCATTCCGGGCTTCTCGAGAGTGTAGACCACTTTTGTAGGTGAAACACAAAATTTGTGAGCAGATAACAAAGGAGACATACCTCTATCATTCCTGTGAGTCCGTATCTAAGCCTAGACAGGCCATCTTTATAACGAAGGGAGGTGCCCTAACATAGAACTGGTGTCGCTCCCTACCTAGCCGGGATATCGAGTGGTCTCTAATCATATTATCCCTACGTTCTTTTTAGGATCGTATTGTACCAAGGTGAGTCATCGAGTTGGTCAGTTAAGGTTGTCATCATTTGCTCTGACCTTAGCATTATGGATTTTATCTCAAGTGGCTAGTGGATACTTCACTAACCGACTCAGTAGCTTTTTGCCTGCCCTCGAACCCTCTCTAATCAACCATTCTGAAAGGCTACAACGGCCATTCCTTCAAAAACATTTGGTAAGGCCATCCTCACACTATTGAACCAGCTGAGAAAGTCCCTCAGTCCCTCTCCTGAGGATTGTTTAATGGCGAAAATGTCGTTTACACTTGTTTCAGATTTCTTGGCATCGGCATGTGCCATCACAAACTTATCGGCCATTTATTATGATAGCATCCTAGGAAGATCAATTCTATTCAAGGATAAGGATGAAGCTTTGGAATCTCAAAGAGGGCCTTTAACAAAAAATCAAGCTAAAAAGTTGCAAAACAAGATCGTTGGACTTCAGGAGCGATCAAAGAAGCTGTTAGTTGGGAGGAAGGAAGGGCTTAAGGATAAAGTATATGAGTTATATAGGTGTTATAATATTTTATGGCTCAAATTCATGTCCAAGAAGAGGTGGATTACATCCCAAGAAACATCCTTTGAAGAAGGTCCAAATCAGGCCACTCTTGGAGCAATTTGGCACATAAAATGTGTCCAAACTTGCAACCTATGAAGTCCTACATAAAGCCACATATTTATAACATAAAAATGACTTACTTTATGTTCAAGAAGATTACAATAGGCGTGCTAAAGGTTGAGTGCAAGTTGGTGCCAGGTTACTTGCAAATTTCCTTCAAGGTTTTCAAGATTCTATACAAGATTGTTTTGGGACGTATTTCTATATATTTTGGGACTATATTTATTTATTTCATAGTTAGTTAAGGTTATTTTTTCATTTTCCTAAGATTTTTGAAGTTACTTTCCAAGATTGACTTGGTTTTTGTTTCCTAGTGTTTTTCCATTTTTCTAAGGTAGTTGAAATTGTTGTCCAAAGTAGTTTAGGACTTTATTTCCTTAATTTTTAGGCTTAATTTTGTGACCTATACTACCTATATAAGGGGTGTATTCTTTGTTTTTAGACTTAGACTATTTAGATTATTATCAATAAAAATTGTGAGATTTTTCTTACACTCTTGTATGTGGCTACTCTTGAATTTATTCTTCAACATTCAAGAATCAACTTAAGGTGGTAAGATTAAACTCTTTTGAAATCTTAGATCACTTCTAGGTATTCAAGAAACGTGATAAGTTTAGGCTTATTATTGTTCTTGTTATTCTAAAGGGTCGGGTTTCACAATCTATCTCTTATTTTTAATTCTCCATCATAGGTGATTAGTTCTTTGTTAGCTAATTGTTGTTGTTAGGATTCAACTTCAAGAATAGACTTATTGAGTTTAAGAAACTCTTTCTTGAATTCGAAATATGTTTAATTTTCTCTCTTTTTTCGTTTCTCTACTTTCTTTTAGCTTCTGCAAGTTTCTTGATTTTCTTATTTTTCTTTAGTAATTCTTGAAATTCCTTATCGTGTTATTATCACATTGAACGTTTCTATGGAACGGGCTGGTAACTGTGAATACCATGTCAATGCCCCTCCACTGAGGGTTTTGCCAAATTTTCTCAGCAAGATGGAAGACACCTGCTCTTTAGTGAGGTCGTTGCTTTTCACAACGGTAATGTAGTGAGTGACATGATCTTCGGGGCCAGTGGTCCCATCGTAGATTCTGATATATAGGAGCATCTTGAAGGTCTTTGGTATGGCAAGTGAAGTCGCTTCTTCATTGTACGACTGTTTTATGAACCTACGACATCCTTTTTTGGGAGCAATTTAGGGGGCGTTAAGTATTTTGTCTGCCCATTCCTAGTGCTCTTTCATCTGGTCTCTGAGCACCTTGTTTTTGTTTTCCATTTCCTCCATTCATTGCAGCACGGCGACGGGGATGCTGTCACATGTATTATCAGCAACAGTGTGAGTTTTGCGTAAGTTGGAGGGTCTGGTTAGTCGCCCTATTCATCCTCGTGTGTGCTGCATGGACTTTCGTTGTTTCTGTGGTCGTGCATGGAGCTTGTTTACTGAGTACGCTGACTAGAGTATCAATTAGCCATGCTTCGAGGAGGTTTTTCATAATGGGTGGCGCCCCCTCTCCCATGGACATGGAGGCTCCTTTCCCGTTTGATTTTCTCGTATTGTAGAAAGGTAGAGGTGACCTTTCTTGTCTAGGAGAAGCTATGGGTGTTGTCTCCTCACCATAGGTCTCATAGCCTTCATTGATAGCACTCATGAAGTTGAGAGGAAGATTATCTACCACTTTGGTCCCCTTTCCTTGTTTACCTGCCATGGAGATTTGTGTACTGGAAAGGAAATAAACCTTGTGGTTTGTTAGATTAGCGAGTCACGTGAGTTGTAAATCTAATGGAAACTAAGAGATTGGACGAGAAATCCGCACACACGGCGCCAAACTGTTTGACCCAAAATTTAGATCTAGGTTTAACAATTAGATTTTCTAATAGAGTAGAGTTAATCTTAGCCAATATTAGTATCCAAAATATTATTTAACTGATTTAGTGGTGAGATGTCAGAGATGTTATTCAAATTGCAATAAATGGGGAATAGTAAATCAATATTCAATGGCCCAAGACAAAAGAATAGCATTAAATAGTACTCCCTCCGCTCCAGTTTATGTGAACATATTTCCTTTTTGGTTCGTTCTAGAAAAAATGACCCCTTTCTAAATTTGAAAATAATTTAGCTTAAACTTCCAATTCTACCCTTAATGAGAAGCTTTTATAACAACACAAAGACTTTGGACCCCTTTTGACCACAAATTCAAAAAGTCTTCATTTTTCTTAAACTTCGTGCCTAGTCAAACAGGTTCACATAAATTGGAACAGATGGAGTAGTAAATTTTATATATATATAATGGCATTTATGTAAATAAATTCAAGTGAGTCAACTGAAATGAGATGAGATTCTTTGGTATTCCCTCTGACAATGATAAATAATTTATGAGCTTTTGAATATTCGGATTTTTCTTGGATTGTGGGAAAAAGTTAGATACAGATCTAAAGAAAAGGTGTATTTTGTATGTGTAATAAAGCAAGAATCTTCAGAGAATGTCAATGTATTATATTTTTACTAAGAGTATCCAATCCCCCTCTATAACCACATCTCTTTTTATTTATAAGGGCATATGGACCACAAAACCTTAATACTACAGATTCGAGGAATATTCACAGGAATATTTCCTTTAAAGTATTATCTCTAAAACTATTCGTTACTGCTCTACTAAGGGGAGTACTCATCCTCGACCTTGCCTTTATTCTTCGTTGAAACCATGTTATTACTTTGTTGAAACCAAATTAATAACACGTGGCAGCCTTCGAAGGCTTTCTTAATATATGACTATGACAATTTTTAGCCCATACAATACCTGCAAATTGGGGGTATTTGCATCTATACCCGCTTTTTGTGCCACATTTTAACTTGTGCCCGCTTTGCAAAAAAAATTACAAGCGTACCCGCTTTTTCACATAATTTCAGCACACAGGGCTGAAATAACAAAGGCAATTACATAAAACTTCAGCATTTTAGTAGCCGGACCTGAAGTTCAGCTCTATAGCTGAAGTTTTATTTTGTAACTCGCGAACTTCAGCTCTAGAGGTGAAGTTTGCCAGTTATAAAATAAAAACTTCAGCTCTAGAGCTGAAGTTTTATTTTTTAAGTTTTTGTTTAGTAACCGGAAAAATTCAGCTCTAGAGCTGAAGTTTTATTTTTTAAGTTTTTGTTTAGTAACCCGAAAACTTCAGCTCTAGAGCTGAAGTTTTCAAGTTATAAAATAAAAACTTCAGCTAGAGCTGAAGTTTCCTAGTTATAAAATAAAAACTTCAGCTCTAGAGTTGAAGTTTTTGTTTAGTAACCCGAAAACTTCAGCTCTAGTTATAAAATAAAGGGAAACTGAAGTTTTTTAAAAAATGGGTACGGATACAAACAAAAAGACAAAACGACTATAGCTTAAAAAGGGGCGCCCAAATAGGACGCCCCGTGCAATTTTTACTGCAAATTGCTGGCAATAGATACATGGAATTTTGGTAGATAAAAATATTAAAGAGATATGTAGAATACGTGCCAATCAAGAAGGATAAAATATAAACACCTGTATTTTTCATGATAATAATCTTAATAATATTTTTTGAACTCATCAATAGATAAAGATATTGATCAGTGTCAAACGCTTCTCCAAAGATTTCAGCTGTTTCTTTTTAAAATAAGTCTTAATCAAGCTAACACTCTATATCCCCTCTGTTTCGTTTTTCGATTGTGTTTGGTTAGTTCGAAATATTAAATTTAACTTAGTCGAATAAATATTATTATTGTCATAGAAAACATCATATGAATGTTTAAATTCTAAAGAATTTGAATTCGAAAAGTTGTAACAATGGTGCTAAATATTTTGGAGCATCTCAAAATGAAAAGAGTATCATATAACTAAAAACGGATAACAAATTGTATATTTAAGTTGAAAGTAATTATTCAAATGAAAGAGGGGGAACAAAAGGAAAGATTCTATTACATGGCACTTCAAATAAATTATAGTATTGAACAATCTTCTCTTGATAATTCTTTTCATTATGCGTACTTTTGATTGTTGACTGTCAATATTTTCGTGTTATGATTGTCTTCATTCTCTATATTTAAGAAGATATCATCTTTTGCAAAATAGACAATTGGATAGATTTGATTAGAGTTACTCAAAACAAGGGCATATTTATAATGTATCCCAGATCATAGCTTTAGTAAATATTCCTAATTATTACAGAAACCACATGGAAAGGCCCTGTAAAATGAAGAAAGAAATCTTTTTAAAGCGTAAAAGCAAGGCTGTGCACTAGCCAAAGCACCCCAGCAACCTTAATAATAGTCGTACGACGCAATTAGACAAAAAAGAAATTGATGTTACCAACAACAAGAGCAATTAAGTTTCTTTTTTCCTTTTTCAAACTTGGGAATAACTGATTACATCACAAAATTTCCCATTACAACCATAAGCTCGACAGCTAGAAACAGCCACTATATATATATTTCAATTGTCACATGCGATGTAAGATCTCTTCGATTCAACCCTTTGTTATTAAAATTTACTATCCCAATGGCCCTGTCCACACTGTGAAATGGTAATAGCCTTCCTCACTGTTCAGGTTGGCCTGGGTAGCATGCATTAGCAGATCATGACATCCACCCTTTTCACTCAATTTCTTTGATAATTCTACTCGTTCGCAATGGCTCATTCTGAATGCTTCCTGGGGCACTGTGAGCTTTCCTCCTCCCGGCTCTCCGCCTCTCAGATTCAGTCATCTCCCGTATTTGCTTTGTTGCCTTGTATATTGGTTTTGGCAAGTGCCTGTGTCTGCAAAATCATAATAAAAGGGGAATGAAGATAACCTCAAAGCTTTTGGGCTCACTGAGAATCTTATCAGATATTCAACCTCCAAAGGAGCAGGAATAGAAAAGTAACAAATATGTGCACTAAAAAATTTGACCATGGTAATTATTTTCTTCTGAACTTCTAACTTTAACTTAACCATGCAGCTTTTGTTCAGGCTTATGAGCTAGCAGAATATAGGTCTCAGCCTAACAAGGTTTTCGCACCGGGTGGACATGAGGTTACTTACCAGTTAACAAAAAAGCTCAACTACAATTTGGTACCAATGGACTAAGGCCCTAAGACAAGATTCCTAGTCAAGTTGAACGTTTACCTGACTATGCGCTTGACTTCAGCAAGATGCTTGTAACGATTCTTGACAGCCTCCAAATATTCATGTTTTTTCCGCTCTCTTGGCAAAACCTGCAAGAACACAATTTTTAGCTCTTCATGATTGATGTGAAGAAAGACAATTGATACGACCCCCAGAAACAGAATTACAGAACTATCAAGGAAGCTACATCACATAGCATTCTTTTCCATTTTCTTTTAAAAGCAATAGTGTGATATTCGCCCTCCAGAAATACCAAGGAGCAAATTATGTTGTTCATTAGTTGAAGGCATTTTGTGTGAACTAAACTGATGCACATAAAAAAGCTTCAAAGGGAATAGGGCAGAGACAATTTCAAATTGTCCTAAATATGGTCACAAACCATACTTTTCAGGAAAAAGTTTTGGACAACAGTTCCAAGACAGACATTTTTTCTTTTCTTTTTGCACAACAGTTCCTGCGCTTGTTAATCATTTCACAGGTTATAACTTTTTGTGACAACCCGGCCCGTTGTCAAGTGAGTTACCGCCCCGTTTCCCCCATATTATGTTGCTCTATGTTTCAATATCAGTAATTGAATGGATCGGATAGAATTGAATTGGTTTTAGTTGGAAATGAAGCACTTAGCCTCTTAGAAGGAAGCTTGTTTTGGAAAAGTCAACCGGAGATTGACTATATAGTTACAAGGCTCGGATGTGAATTCCGGTGATTTGGTTAGCTTCGGGGGACGATTTGTGACGTAGGAGTGCGTTCGGAATTGATTTTGGAGGCCCGATGTAGAATTTGGCTTGAATTGGCGAAGTTGGAATTTAGGCGAATTCCGGTTAATAGGCGAGATTTTGATCCGAGGGTCGGAATGGAATTCCGAGAGTTGCAGTAGCTTCGTTAGGTAATTTTGGATATGTCTGCAAATTTTCAGGTCATTCGGACATCGTTTGGTTGGGTTTTTGATCGAATATGCAATTCGGAAGTTTTTAAGAAATTTAGGCTTTGATTTGATCATAATTGAGGATTTTGATGTTAAC
>MU715024.1:51822-78946 GCA_026770625.1 Nicotiana glauca
ATTCTTCCAAACATACACAGCCAATGGCTGAGAATAAAAGAATTCAGTTTGTTAGACAATCGGGCACAACAAGTTCATGCATGTAAACAGCAGAAAGCTAGAAATGCATTTACCTGGGATGAGTTACCAGACCCATCATCTGACTCCATTAGAGTATCACCAGGAACTTTCCAGAGCCTAAGACTACAGTAAAGTAGCGCAAAGCACAGTGGATCAGATTTCGTACAGGAATATATTCATTAATTAAATTTGTATCCTCACGTGCAATATTTCTCACGAAGCCTTACGTGCAATCAGTTCCACATGATACAAGAATACGGCCATCTGTAGACACTGTCAAACCACGTACTGCACCTTGGTGACCAGGAAACTGACGTACTGTCCGCCTATTTTGTTTTGCAAAAAACATTTGGCACACAATTATTTTAAGGATCATGAATGGGATAAAATGAAATTTCAAAAGAGCACCCATGAACTATTCATCAAGTAATGGACACTGAATATCAGAGCCTTTTTAAAATCCACTAACATGCTTCTGATTGCTGGTTACAGATGAAACACTGCATATAACTTCAAGCTAAGAATTTCAATAGGCCAGTCACGTACCTCAAGGGAAAAAAGAAAAAAATGCGAAGGAAGAAGAATCGGGCATCAGATTGTATGTAAAACAAAAAAAAATTCATACTTCAAGCCCTTCTCCGCAGATGAAACATTTAAAAGAAGTGCAAAACGTGACAAAAATTGGGGATAACAATATCCCATAAAGCTTGAGTCAACAACCAGCAGTAACATGGAATGCAAAAAGCCCTAGGGAATTGTGAATCAGTAGAAGTAAAGGGAAAACAAATGTCTTAAAGAATTTGGAATCGACATTTCGTTATCCAAAATAATTACCCTCAGCTCTCATGATCAGAATTTCACGTATATTCCTAACTTCATGGTAATGTAATAAAAAAGCACTTTTGAGTTCCACACTTCTACTTTGTACCGGGGGCGGGGCTAGGCCGATAATGTTTCGCCTTGGGTTGTTAGTGGTTTATGTAGTTTCCACACTATTTACGTTTTTTTTATATTATTACTGGTTATTGTTATCGCTTTTCCATCTATTTTCTGTTTCTGATATTATTTTTCTGGCTTTTGTTGTTGTCGGTGATCTATTATTTATTTTCGTCTTTTTGAGCCGAGGGTCTTCCGGAAACAGCCTCTCTACCCCTTCGGGGTAGGGGTAAAGTATGTGTATACTATACCCTCCCCAGACCCCACTTGTGGGATTTTACTGGGTTATTGTTGTTGTTGTTGTTGAGTTCCAAGTGCTTGTAAACTGAAGACATTGATATGGTCCAAAAGATTCTTACCTTACGAAAAATGCACAAAGGTTATATAAAATCATGCTTGTTACAATAAAATACTGCTCCGTATCAAGTAATAACTAAAACAACTACAATGCATAACTACCTGGTAGCCAAATCCCATAGGCGAACATCTGCAAGAACACAAAAACTGTTCAGAAGCCCGAAGTAATTAATAAATATAATTTTAATATTTTCAGCCAGCAATACCTCAATGCATTATTTGTCAAGGTTAAAGTTTTAATTTCTTTTTTTTTTTTCCTAAAAGTATCATCAAAATGCTGCAAGTTTTTTCTAGTCATTTCACATAAGTGTTTTTGAAAAGAGAAAACTTGAGGCTATGCAAGAACGTATAAACACAAAAGACGTAAAAAGGATCATACCACCATCCATGGAGCCAGAAAATACTCCTTTCAGGTGATTAGGATTCTTTGCCATGCAAGAGACGGCATCAATGTGCCCATCCATCGCTCCAACAAATGGCCTCGCAAATATCTAAAAAGAACTTAAATTGACACATTCAAAAAAAAGAAAACAATAAAAATCAGGTCAGGGAACAGGAAAAACCTTCTCTAGTTTTGCTGCATTCAGGGCGCGAACATATTCCACTGCCTTCTCTTGAGGTCGAAGGTTGGGATCGAAGTTACGAAAAACTCTCTGATCAGCAAAGATCAACATGTAAGTTAGTATTTACAAGATATCAAGGATGTGCTTGGCGTGGCGCGAAATCACAATTCTACAACACAAAGTAAAAAATGATAGAATGGCCAAACCTGGAGGTCCTGACTGCGTTCACGAGTAAATTCATCCGTAGACCGAGATATCACTTTAAGCTGCATATTGATCTCTTCTCCTACAGCTTTCAACTTCAGAGTAAGCAGAATTGAGGTCAGTTCACTCTCTGACAAACTAATAACCTTCAAACCCAAAAAACATGTATGTATAATAGTGAGACATTGACTGTCAAGACCTGTAGGATTCACCTCTAGCTAAGGACCATTTAAATAAACTGATTTTACGGCTCACTCACATTAATTGATTTATAATACTTGGAATAAGATAATTAAAAAGTGAAAAATGTTTGTTTAGACAACACAATGAATGATAAACTACACTTCAATCTCAAACTAATTGGTGACGGCTATATGAACAATTAAAACCAAATTAATGTACATCCTTTATACATTGGAAACAAGTAAAAATTCAGGTTAACGGAGAAAAATTCAATTAACGGAAGAAAAGAGATAGTGAGGAGTTTACCGGTAAGTGTGGTGGCGCGTGGGAGTGGTGGATTCGTCAGCCGACTTCGCCGAAGAAGAACTATGGAAACTTGAAACCGGCGTTCGGGTTCACGAATCTCTTAGAGTTTTTAGGGTTTTGTTGGCTTAGTATTAAAAAAATGGTAAAGGGTTAGAAATGGCGCTGAAAGAGGTTTTAAAGTATCTTCATTTGCCTTTTTGTTCACTTGTACCTTTTTGTTAACTTGTGCCTTTTTTCACCGTTAAATTAATACGAAATTAAAAATAATAATTATTTAAATTTCACATGTTAATTTTTTATTGATCAAAATTAAAATATCACCTATATTTATCCATTTTTCGGATTAACCCACCCCAAACTTTACCCCGACCCAAATAAAAAGTTCAGCCAACTTTGTCTTCGGGTAGATGGCAAAGGACTAGAGAGATCCAGTAATCTGTTTAAGGAGAAGCTGCAAAGGCATAAAATTAAGATTGGGGTTTTGACACGGTTACCCACAAAATAAAATTATTTATCTTTGTGTACCCATTTGTTTTCCTACCCATAAACTAATTATATTTCCTATCCGTAGTAGGTTTTGTGGGAATTTTCTCTTTATTCTCCAATTCTTTTTTATTTCTATGCTTCTTTTCTTTTCTTTTTCTTTTCTTTTTCTTTTCTCCTTTTTTTTTCTTGTTTTCTTCTTATTTTTTTCTTTTTTCCTATTCCAACTTCATTTAACTTTTTTTTTGTATTCTTTTTCTCTTCATAATCTAATTTCATTTACTATTCTCACTATTTTTTATTATTTTTTTTTTATATTACTACTAAAAAAATCAAATTGTGTACCAATTAAATGTAGCTAATACAACTAAAAAAATATTAATTAACATTTGATATCAATATAGCATATAGTTATACCAACAGGGCATACAATTGTACGCAAAGAGTTAAAAAAAGTTTAATTCAATTATTAAACTGAAATAATATCAGTTGTCAATAAAAAAATTTTAAAAATCTAAAAGGATCTAATTGTAAGAGTATACTGTTATATTATATAGCATACTATAATTTTATTTTTATTTTTTTTTGCATTTTCAATTTGCCGCTCATGCTAGATAAAAGCTTAACATAAATTAAAAGGGAAAAGGCAAGTGAATTTACGGGTAATAAATATACTATTATAGTATATTGTATACTATTAAAATATATTGTTACAATATCTTGCATATTACTATAGTATATCATAACAATATATTTGTATACTATAATGGTATACTGTTGTAGTATAACTATATACTCCTATAGTATATTAGTATACTGTAGCGGTATATTGTTAGGTAATTGTGTTCTTCTTTGATTATTACAATATACCGTTGCATTATATTATAAACTATAATATTATACTGTTGCAGTATAACTATATACTCCTAAAGCATATTGTATATAGCAGTATATTATTGGATAGTTGTGCTCTTCTTCGATTTTCAGCTGAAAATTTCGATCTCAATCACCTCAAATCAGCTCCAATTGCTAGCAAATTTCAGTATGAACTTCCAGAATGTACTATAAGCAATATTTAACAGCACCTACTTTGAAAAATTAGAAATCTTCAAAAATAAAATTGAGTTTTAAGCCTAACAATGGTGGATATTCAAATACACATAAGTGTTCAAATGGTTATAGATTTAATTTGGATGAATTTCGCACAGATTTAGAGGGTTGTCTATGCGTTTGACCTTTCTAAAACTCTAAATTATCACTGGTAAATTAAAATTAAAAAAAAATCAGCATATCTACTAAGTACAGAGAAAGCCTACTTTGAAACTTTTTTATAAAATAACAAAGGGGACATAAACGTTTGGAACCAAATATAAGCTTCAGCCAGAAAGGAAAAAAAGAGAAAGGGAGAAGAAAAAGATAAGTATAAGTGCAGGGCAGTTGTAGTAGAAGAAGTATACGGGTAAATACTTTTGGTCGGATAGGTATTTAGTGTAACTAGTTTGGGAGTAGGTAGATACGAGTAATTATTTTATAGTAGGTAGGTATAAAGCATAAATTGCCCATTAAGATAAGCATATAGATCTACAACATTAGTTGAGTAGACATTAAAGTTGATAACCTGTTAAATCATAGAAATTCAGGAATTATATATTGTCAAATCAAGTGAAAACCGACAATATGGACATTAAGAGTGTCAGTGGATATTTAAAAACTGAAAAAACCGATCGACCGAATCGATTTTTAGGTTTCTTTTAATAAAAGTGTAGGCTTTTATATAAATATATAACCGAACCGATAATTAGTGTAGGTTTTTTATTTTGTAAAAATAAATCGAAAAAATATCAAACCGTACCGAATAAATTTACAATGTGAAAAATATATTTATATATTAAGTTTAAAAATAATAAAGCACTCAAATATTTCGGGACCTTGGAAATATGAAATAGTTACAAGCCAACAAGTAATTAATTAAATTTAAAATCCTAATTCCCAAATCTAGTATGCTACTCCTATTGAAACTAAATTATTTCTACCATATTCACTAGGAAAACACAAGGTATTGTATCGATTATGAGTAGAAAACTATAATGTATTGAATATGTTTCATTTCGTATGATTTAGATTTATCTTTTTAAATATTTAATATTCTATAGACTTTATTCTTGAGACTCAGCTTGATTAATATATTTCCACTCGTGTGATTTATATATTTTGTATTTTCTTAGTTTCTTTTACGCTGATGTAGAATAGTTGATGGATCTATACTCAAGCCATCTTTTATATTTTCTTAAGATCCCCTTTTAAACTATAAAAATATCTAGAGAGTTTTGCTAAGTCCTATAAAAGTACGTATGTTATTACATTCTACTTCTAGTATGATTTTTACATGACATTTAAAAAAAATTAGTGAATATTTACCGAACTATACCGATAACGAAAAGAAACTGACATGATTGAGACGGTTTCAAAAAGTCTAATTTTGATTATATATAATAAAATAACCGAAATATTAATATTGTACAAATTTTATAAAATAATCGGCCGAATCGAACCATTGAAACCCTAGTGGACATGAATTGTCGATTTTCACTTGATTGGAAAGCAGCCAAAAAGTGAAATTTCGGTCAAAACTCTATTTTAGAAGAACTCGGGTTACTGATAATCAAAAAATAAAATGAATAAAGGAAATTGATTTTGCTAATAATAAGATGAACAGAGGAGAGCAAAGTAAATCAATATATTTTGATGATATTTCGTATCGTTACAAATGATTAGGTTGCCCCTTTTATAGCTATTTCTAGTTGATACGTTTTGCCTTTGTCATAATAAGGTCATTATAGACATTCAAATGCTTTTAATGCTACGTTACAATCATTGTAATTCAATACAGATTCTCTAACGTTCTCAGTATTTAATATTTTATTAAATACTATATTCGTTCCCACTTTTACAGTCAGGTTCATTCTCTTAGCTTGACTTTTGAATGTAAAGAGGTGCGGGTACCGAGTCTCTTGAACCTCTGCTCGTGCCTGTTGTATCCCGTGCCTCTTTAACTATTCTTTGTTGATTGTCATCCTTTGACCAGTCTACGTGTCATGACACGTCATCTTTCATTAAATTCAATATATATGAACTTAATTTTTACCAATACAGATAGACCCCCCACTTGTCATTTATTCATCAATAGAATATTTGGGAAGTGGACCTCATTAAAGCGGGAATATTTGCCGCCTTCTAATTTTTACTTGGAACTGGTTCAACCGTCTCCTCCATTTAATGCCCATGATACGTGGCGTCTCTTGATTGACTCTGCAACCTTTCAGCGTCTTTCAAGGCTCTTTTACGGCTTCACTAATTACGAAGCGTCAGTTTTCATTATGACATTTCCATCATTGCACATTTTCCTTTTGACGGTTGCTTCTGGCTATAAATATAACTTTTTACCTTTGTCCTTTTCACAAAAGTTCAGAATATTCAATTCTAATCTTCTTCCTCCTCGTACTAATATGTCTTCTTCAAATTCTAACCCTCAGAGAGTCCCTATTGTTGACAATCTTTCTCTTGTTCCTATTAGAAGTAGGAGAGGGGGAAGACTGCGTAGTTTAGGGTCTTCTTTATCACGAATCCCCTCTATTCCTTCATCGAGTTCTACTCCTCCGTCTAGAACTAGAGGTTCTCTTTTTCAAAGGTCTTCTTCTAGAGGTAAAGAACCCTCTAAACCTCTTCGTGAACCTCTAGTGGAGGAAATAGTTCCTGCGGAACTATCTTTTTACAATGATAGAGAATCCCTTAGAAACCAAGTGTCCTCCTTAGATCGTGCTGATATCTACCCAACTCATATTACTGAAGGTCTGATTTCTTTAGTTCGTAAAGACTATCATTGGAGCCATGACTTCCCTATTATAATTCCCAATGTGAACCAAAGAATCACCTCTTATTTAATTAGGTTTTCTTTTGTTTACACATACCCTTTCATATTGGGTTTCAAACCTGCTATTGATCCTGTTATCCTCGAATTCTGTCATTTTTTCGACGTCTGTTTAGGTCAAATTGACCCTATAGTATGGAGGGTTGTTGCTTGTTTGAGGCATTTGACCAACATGGCCGGCGCGCCATTTACTTTCTCTCGTTTGATCCACCTTTAATCTCCCAGACTCTTTCGCCAAGGAGTTTGTACTTTAGTAGCAAGGAGCAAAAGAGTTCCGGTTAGTCCAGAAGATGACAAAGAGCGTGGCTGGTACGCGAGGTTTGTTGCTGCCCCCACTGTTGGCTTAGTGGGTGATGGAAATGTTCTCTTCCCTGAGAAGTGGAATTTTTCACGTGAATTTTTTTTAATAACTTTCTCGTGCCTTTTTTCCTCAATTTTGATGATCATTATTTTAATTTTTCTTTTATTTTCCAGCAACCATGGGAGTTGATGATAAAATTTCTAATTTTCGTGGTTGGGTAGGAAAGTTGTTAAATAAAGCACAAATGGAGGGTAGATCTTGAAAAACTCTCTCTCAACGATTTGGTTGGAAAGTGAAAACTCATGGTAAGAGAGTTTTTTTTATAACTTTTCTTATTGACTCTTCCATAACTTATTTTAATCCTTCTTTTTATCAGGATTTGTCATTCGAGGTATTAGTGCCGAGGTGGTCATAGCTTCTCGGATTTCTTTGGAAAGGGCCCAAAAGATAATTTTGGGCTCTTCCTCTTCATCGAAAATAAAAGCTAATGTTGACCAAGACTCTGAAGAAGAGGATGACGGGGGTTCCTTGGTAAAAAGGCCACGAGCTCGAAGAAGAATTATTTCTGATGATGAAGTATCACCCCCTCATTCTATTCCTCTTACCGAGTCTGTTGAAGCTCCGTTGATGATTCCCGATGATGATGTTCCCGTTGCTGCTCATAATTCTATTGAGCAACTTTTTAATCGCGGGTTTTTGTAGTGAAAGTTTAGGACTGATATCTGATGAAGCACCCCTTGTTTCTTTTTCTACTCACGTTTCTGTGATACCTTCCTTGTCGGTCGTGGCTGTTACCGTTGTTGTTTTTGCCCCAACTATTTTGACTCTTTCTACTGCTCCTCCCCCGACTGTTTTGACTTCTACCACAGTTCCTCCCATAATTGTTCAACAAACTGAGGTTGGTTCCTCAAGTAAAAGTGAAGCCATGAGATAGGTTATCATCGAAGTCCCTGCTGATGGTAATCTTTTGAGAAAATCATGTGGGGCTGATGTATGGTTGAAACCTCTAATTGGCCCAATCGAGAAAGCCAAACTTGAGAGGCACAATTCTTTAACTTTGATAAATGACATAATACACTCATCATTAAATGTATTCTTTTTTAATGATTTGTTATTCCTTTTTGTAAAGCTCTTACCTTACCCCTTTTTTTTAGATCAACCTCGTGGGTACAAAAATAATGAAGAGGGTTTCCCACACGGAGCAATTGATGCATAAATACCAAGTTGAAGCAGATAACTGGAGAGAGCAATATGAGAGCCTTCAAATTGACGTGGAGGCATTAGAAGAGAACAAGTGTACCTTGGAGCAGCAGGTAAGGGCTTTAACTTCAGAATTAGCGGTTGAAAAAGCCTCCTCAAATCAAGCAGGCAAGGAGAAGAATCTTCTTGAAACCTCTTTTTTCGAACAACTCTCCAAGGCAAGTGAAGAGATCAGAAAGTTAAAGGCTCTTTTAGGTGAGAAAGAAGCATATGCTGGTGAACTCGTGTAGACTCTGACTCAAATTCAAGAAGACCTCCGGGAATCTTCTGATAAAGTTCATTCCTTAGAAAGTTTACATGCTTCTCTTCAAACTTCTTATGATTCTGCCTTGCCTGGGAATGGGAAGTTAAAAAATGAAATTGCTGACTGGGAAAGAGATTATGAGATTCTTGAAGATAAAACCGCAATTGAAGTGAGTTGGGCGTTTTTAAATTCTTGCCATGATAACCTTGTTGAAGTTAGCCAGAAGAATTTTAACTTGGAATATGAGTTAGCCAAAATCAAACAGACTATTGAAAAGACTAAGCAGTGCCAAGATTTTTCATCTCCCGTGGCTGAAACTTCTGAGAACGTTGAAGATAATATGGGTATGGTGAGTGCTCCAATTCCTTCAAGTCAAGTTGAACCTGCTTCTGCTGATGATCCTGCTTCAATTCCTTCTACAATTCCCTAGTGACAAGTTTATGATACGTGACTCTCTTTGTTGTTTTTTTTCTTTTTGGTGGCATGTGGTCGAAACCCTTGGTTGTTTTTAAGGGTTTGCTGAAAACGTTAAGTCCCCATACCTTTTATGGGGCACTTTATAGAAACAACTTTTGGTTTATGACTAAGTTCATACTTAGTCTAAACTATTTTAATATCAGGAAGTTTATTGTTTGAACTTCTGTTTTGTTCATTCTTGCCTTTAAGGACTTACTGAATAAATTGCATTTTTATTTTGCAAAATGCTTTTTTTTTAACTTCATGAATACTTGTATTAATCATGAATTTTATAAAACATGGCACTTTTATATTCAACACTTAATGAAGAAGACGTCTCAACTTCATAATGGTGTACTATACGACAAAAGAAACAGGAATACACATGTTTCCTGAAATAACTTTGACAAGTTTTTATTTGAACTCTGTCAAGCTTTAAATAACATCTTACATGTATTTGAGTAACTCCTATAACTTTTTCGTAACTGTTTTCCTTACAATAAATTTTCAAAATAAAACACAAGGTTTTTATGTAATAAACCATTTCAGTGCATGTATATTAAATACAGGGTTTTTATTTATAACCTATTTCAGTACATGTATACTAACTTTAACCTAACTGTGATGAGGTTTTTCTTTGGCTTTTTAGCTCGTAGCTTGGCTCTGCACTTGACTCATTCAATGAGTAAATTTTTCAGGTTTGGCTTGAACTTTGATCGTTTCTCAATGGATTGAATTTTGACCGTTTCTCAATCTTCTTGCCTCCTTTATACATATGTCTATGAGTATTATATAGTCCCCCAAGTGTTTGAGCTTTGAAGTATGAGACCTCGAGCACTTGATTACTCCTCTTGTTTGATCCTTTCTTGTAAAGGAATAAAACACACGGGACTCAGAGATACAATTTTAGATGAAGACTACTTAACCCGTATCAATTTCTATCAGAATAGATGTAACCTAGACCAGAAATTTTAATTTATTCCATGTGCCTTGCAGGTCGTGATTCCTCATTTAGTACGGGTTAGCTTTTTGCCTATCATCTAAAATTGTTAGTAAAATTTTAACAATTCAAAAATAGAATTTTAAAATGAGGATATCTGACCGTGGGTATTCCTTAGAAATAGTATCTCGTCGGGTGAACGACATTCCAATGTGAAGGTAATATATTGCCATCCATTGTCTCCAGCTCGTATGCTCATTTCCCCGCAATACCATGAATCATGTAAGGTCTTTCCCAGGTTGGGCCTAATTTTCCCATATTAGCAGTCTTCGTGGATTGAAAATCTTTCTTGAGTATGAAGTCCCCAATCTTAAAGTATCTTATGTGTGCTTTTCGATTGTAGTATTGTTCTATGACTTGTTTTTATGTTGCAATCCTTATTAACGTAGCTTCTCTTTTTCCTTCAAGTAAATCAAGATTTAGCCGCATTTCCTCTTCATTGGATTCCTCATTTGTTTCTGTATATCTCATGTTAGGTTCTCCTATCTCCACTGGGATCAATGCTTCAGCCACGTATACTAGTGAAAACGGTGTTTCACCCGTGCTTGTTTTTGTTGTGGTGCGATATGCCCATAAAATACCAGGTAACAATTCTGGCCAACTGCCTTTAGATTCTTCTTATCATTTCTTTAAATTATTGATAATAACTTTATTTGTTGACTCATCTTGTCCGTTACCCACCGGATGATAAGGTGTTGAGTAATCCTTTTGATCTGCCAGCTTTGAAAAATTCTGTAATTTGTATGCCTATAAATTGTAGGCTATTATCACACACGATTTCTTTTGGTATGCCAAATCGACATATGATATTTCGCCAAATGAAATCTCTGACTTCTTTCTTCCGTACCTATTTAAATGCTCCTGCTTCTGCCCATTTAGTAAAGTAGTCGGTGAGTACAAGTAGGAATTTTACCTTACCTTTTACCTGTGGTAGAGGACCTATGATATCCATCCCCTACTTCATAAAAGGCCACGATGCAATGACCGGATGTAACAACTCCGCAGGTCTATGCATGTTATTATCGTACCTTGGCATTTATCACATGTAGCCACAAAATTTTCCGCTTCCTCTTCCATTTTACGCCAATAATAACCTGCTATAATCATAGTTCTTACCAGTGATCTTCCTCTTTCATGTTTTCCACAATGCCCTTCATGTATCTTTCTCATTGCATATTGCGTTTGAGAAGGCACGAGACATCTCGCTATTGGACCGCCGAACATTTCGATAAAGATTGCCTTGCTTTAAACAGTATCGAGCAGCCTTTTTACGAAGAGCGTGAGCTATTTTCTTATCTTCGGGTACGGTTCCATACTGCTAAAAACAACAATCTCGTTTCTCCAGTCCCAAGTTAGGTTATTGAAATTTACCTAATTTTTGTCTTGATCGAGTACCAAATGAAATAAATGTATGACAAAAGTATTTTCCTTGTTTGTTACTTCTGCGGCAGATGCAAGATTAGCTAAGACATCTGCCTCAACATTCTCCTCCCGTGGGACCTGCAAAACCTTCCAGCTTTGGAATTGCCTAACCAGATCTCGTGCCTTTTCCAGGTACTGCTGCATCCTTACTTCCCTAGTTGTATAAGTGTAACGACCTGACTGTATAAAATGTAATGACCCGACCAGTTGTTTTGAGCTCTAGCCCATTGTTCAGTAGTCTGAGACCATGAACAACTTCATTTCAGGTATAATGACTTGTACGCGTGGTCGAAATTAAGTTTCGAGAAGTTCAGAGTTGATTTGGGAAGAGAATTCTCATTTCGGAAGCTTAAAGTTGAAAGAAATTTCATAAAACTTGGTTGAAGTGCATTTCAGTGATTACCTATGTCCGTTTGGGATTTCAAGTCTGATATGCGGAGCTGTTATCCTCATATTTTTCCCGACTCAGGTACTTCTTTCTTTTGTCCGTTCGAGGACGAACGGTTGTTTTAGTGGTGGAGGATGTGACGACCCGAAGGGGTCATCACTTGTTTTCTTACCTATTATGTACTTCTGAGGCCTTGAAAACCTCATCTAGGGTTTCCTCGATTTGCGTGTGCAGTCCGGTACGTAGCCGGAAAGCTTAAATATGAATTCTGTGGGGAAAATGCTAAATTTTAATATTAAGTTGAATAAATTTGACTTCGGTCAATATTTTTGGGTAAATGGACCCGGACCCATGATTTGACTGTCCTGGAGGGTCCGTAGGAAAATATGGGACTTGGGCGTATGCCCGGAATCGAATTCCGAGGTCCCAAGTCTGAGAAATGAATTTTTGGGGTGATATTGTAGACTTCCGCATTATTGAGTGGTATATGTTGAGTAGTATTTTTATACAGTTTTCTTTTAGTTGTTCAGTTTTAAATAAATTATTCCGCGAGTTATGTTGTTTTCCGCATTTTTAGGCTTACCTAGTTATAGGGACTAGGTGCCATCACGACATATTCATGGAGGGTGAACTGGGGTCGTGACAAGTTGGTATCAGAGCTCTAGGTTCATAGGAGTCACGTGACACATGCCGGTTTATTAGAGTCTCGATGATCAGTACGGAGACGTTTGTACTTATCTACGAGAGGTTATGTAACCGTTAGGAAAATTTCACTTCATTTGATTCCCTGTTGCGCGAGATTTTTGACATCACAATCCTAAACTTCTTTCTTCTATTCTCTCACAATTGGTGAGGACATGTGCTACTCGAGAAAGATGACCTTCGAAAAGGGGTTTAAAGTTAGCAGCAATTGTGGGTTCAAGTGGCACGAAGATAGATTTTATTTAAGGCAGTGGCTGAGCAGCAAAGGATGAGGAAAGAAATGTGGGAAGTGTCAGGCGGTGGCTAAAATTTCTAGGAGGCCGACTATAAGAGGCCAAGGGCCAAGTAGTCGATTAAGGGGATGAGTTCCGCCAAAGTGGGAGAGTGGCAAAGTTGCATATGGGCTTTGCAGTGGGATGACCACGTATCTTAAGGAGAGTTTTGAGTGATTTGAGAATATTAGTGATTGGTGATTGGGGTCTACGTATTTAATTAGAAGTATGAGCTATTATGCGGCAGGAGATTTGATATAACGAGAAGGAGCTTCTTGAATGAAGAAGGATACAACATAACTTTGAATTGGAAGAATATTTCCGCATATTTAATTAATGTCCACGAGGGGTGAACGGACTTGTGCAACTGGATAGTGAGCTCGGACTCGGGATGGGTTATTGATGTCATGGTGATTGTACCTCATGCAGCAGTGTTGGAAGATTCCAGGGAGTGATTTCTATAGGTGGGTTATTCCTGCGAGTAGGTTAGCGGTCACGTGGTTGGCGAGGCTTCTGCGAAGAATTCTATTGGTTATACAGTGAAAGGATCGTTCGAGCGAATGTTGTTAATGATTCAAAGTATAAAAAGGGGGTTTCTACAATAAGATATCGAGAATTTTGGTGGTTGGTTGCGCAAGGTTATGTTAATAAGAGTAAGAATCCTGGTGAACTCCAGAGTTGTGTAATAGTGGCTTCAAGCTAAGTGGGAGAGTCCCACCGCCTATGATTAGGTTGCATGGTTAACCACTTGCGAGGTTTTCAGGTTGTTAGCATATTTCTGGGTTATTCGGCTACGGGAAAAGAACATAAGGGGTAATTTGAGCAGAGGAATTATTAAAGGGTGCTATGGTTGGCCTTAATGGCTCATGTTCAGACTTGGGGAAGGATTCAGGACTTATGCCTGGTATGGATGCGGGTTTCGAGGGGAGTGATTCCGCTGGGTGCCTCGTTGAGAGGGTATTCATGTGTTATAAGATTTAAGGAGTTGGTTATATTCGGGACCAAGTCAGAGGGGGTGGCTCTCAACAACGGTCCTAATGGATTCAAAAAGAGGTAAAGCATGGTGCCTAATGATTTCGAGCCTATAAGTACAGTTAAGAATCAGGCTTTTGTAGCTTGCTTATGAGTGGAGGCCCAGAATGTCCTATGATGTTTTGACTTGCGGTGTAGCACTTGAGAGAAAGATGAGAAAGGACTTCGGATTCGTAGAAGGATAAGTAGAATGAGCATATCAGTTGAGGGTGCGAATGTGCGCACAAGGAAGGTATGCGATGGTTCATGGGATTTGAGACGGCATGGTCTCGCGGTTCCAGGTCACTCGGGGTGAGTGCAGATAGCGTGTGTTATGTGTTGAAAGGAGTTATTGTTTTTACTAAGGCAATCGGGGTAAATCGAAGGAATATATATTATTTAACCATAGTTGAGTTGGCGTATTGGTAGTAGAGGTCAGTTCCTTTAGCATGATCAAGTTATGCATGTGATTTGTGGCAGTACGTGTGAGGCTTGTCGGTCACCGTAATTAATATTGTTCAGAAGAATTATTTTATTATGTGTAGGCGGATCCCGGAAAGGCTATGGTGGCTTAGACCACTACTTAGATGTTTGCCTATACTATGGTTATGATAATTTACCTATGTGCTGCTATGGTTCTCCTGAAGTGAGTCCAGTGAAAAGCTTTTATTGGCACGTTGGGTGCAGTGAGTGGTATGGAATTTGAAGTGAGGATCAAGGTTGCAGTTCGGTGCTGACAAGGATGTCACAAGCTCGGATGAGCAGGAAAGGAGTTTCGATGTTTAACGTGAGTTGGTATTGTCGTAAGTATCACATGAGATTGGTGTTTAAGGATTCTTGATCGCTTTACAGCGTTAGTGCGGCCGGTGGTTTGGATGTGCGGACCCGTTATTCATTTTAGAAGGTTGTGGGAGAGTGTCCCACAGGAAGATTTGTATAAGTGTGACATGTAGCCACTTGATTGATTAAAGATTTAAACTAAGTATGAGGATTGTGATAATATCATTAATTTGCGAATTTATGCCTGGAGGGCACTCTGTTTATTGGGTTATGGACTGTGGAGGTTCGCTCCGGTTATGAAAGGGAGTCGGGGTGTTATTTCATTGTCAGCTATTTCATGTAATGATATATTGCGTCGAGCGAATTGTGAGGCGGATTAGTGAATTTCTTATGTGTTGAGGTTCCGCATAAAGATGAGGTTATATGAACAGGATGGTTCTTGAGATTCAGATCATATATCGCACTTCAGTTGCGCTCGAGTTTGTGGATTATAGCGTTATATGTCTTCCCAGGGAATGGTATTATACACTTAGCGTGTTTATGACTACTATTCAGTATTTTGTTGTAATGAGCAATTTAGCTCAATATACATCTCCTTATGTGAGTTCTATGAGTGGACCCAATGGCACGCCGCCATGGGTATGTTATTTGGATCGGGTGGCACGCCGCCATGGTTACGTTGTATGGATCGGGTTGCACGCCGTAGCGGTGTGATGTTCAGTACAGTTCCCCATATCTATTTATTATGTTCTGTTTCTTATTTTCTGAAGGAAGCTCATATTAGCTGTGCACCCACGTCGCATGTATGATTCGCGAGCGGGGTAATTGAAAGTTCTTTTCAGAGTTCACTTTCCTTTTTGCATCGCCTTCTAATCGGTAGCCTATCGGCACATTGTGACATCATATGAGACTTTTGGTCATATCGGGGTGGCTTATTGCCTGAGCAGTTTGTACTGGGTAAGACGAGGTTGTTGGATTTAGGATCAGTGCAATCGGATTACGTGAAATATATTAAGGAGCAAAGATCATTATTTGGTTCAGAATGAGGTAATGTTTCTTGTCAGGAGTATAGACTTAATGATTGGTTGACTCGGCAGTCGATTATGAATTTCTCCACATCTCTTACATTATGACGGTATTGTAAGAGTTAGAGTAAGACTTGTGTATGTCATGGGGTGCAATGGGAGCATCGGATTCGTGGAATTTTGACTAAGTCGATCAGAAAATGATATTGTGGTCTGGTGAGTAAAGTGATGCTAGGTGTGAATCTAGCAAAGTTATGCAGCCATGTTTAGGTAAAACGTGTAGTGATTGATACGGTGATCTTATGTTGGAAACAGGTCGGGCATAGAATTCCGGATGTTGGAATTGGGCTCTAAGGCTTATTTGCTTGAATAAAAGGGAATATCTTCAGAATTGATCGAGCTGATGTGCTCAATTGAGTTTTGGTAGCACAGGAAGGTGCATGAGAAGTTAAACAGTGATTTCCAGACTACTTCAGTGTAGTTCTCAGCACGTTCGAGGACGAACGTATGTTTAAGTGGGAGAGAATGTAATGACCCGACCGGTCGTTTTGAGCTCTAGCGCATTGTTCAACAGTCTGAGGCCGTGAACAATTTCATTTCAGGTATAATGACTTGTACGCGTGGTCGGAATTAAGTTTCGGGAAGTTCAGAGTTGATTTGGGAAGAGAATTCTCATTTCGAAAGCTTAAAGTTGAAAGAAATCTCATAAATTCTGGTTGAAGCGCATTTCAGTGATTACCGATGTCCATTTGGGATTCCGAGTCTGATATGCGGAGCCATTATCCTCATCTTTTTCCCGACTCAGGTATTTCTTTCTTTTGCCCGTTCGAGGAAGAACGGTTGTTTTAGTGGTGGAGGATGTGACGACCCGAAGGGATCATCACTTGTTTTCTTACCCATTTTGTACTTTTGAGGCCTTGAAAACCTCATATAGGTTTTCTCGATTTGCGTGCACAGTCTGGACGCGTAGCTAGAAAGCTTAAATATGAATTCTGTGGGAAAGATACTAATTTTTTATATTAAGTTGAATAAATTTGACTTTGATCAATATTTTTGGGTAAACGGACCTGGACCCATGATTTGATGATCCCGGAGGGTCTGTAGGAAAATATGGGACTTGTGCGTATGCCCGAAATAGAATTCCGAGGTCCCAAGTCCGAGAAATGAATTTTTGTGTGAAATTATTTTCTGAAAATAATTAAGAAAATTGGAAATGAAATTTGATTAGAAGACTATGGTATCGGGCCCGTATTTTAGTTCCGGAGCCCGGTACAGGTCTTATATATGGTTTAAGCACTTTCTGTAAAGTTTGGTTGAAAACGGACGTCGTTTGACGTGTTTCGGACTAAAATTGGAAATTTGATGTTTATGAAAACTTGGAAGAAATTATGAATTTTAAGGTTTAATTCGATGTATATGATGTTATTTCGGCGATTTGATCGCGCGAGTAAGTCCGTAGGATATTTTTGAGGGTGTGTGCATATTTGGTTTGGAGCCCCGAGGGCTCGGGTGAGTTTTAGATAGGCATCGGAGTGCATTTTAAAGTTTGAAAAAAAATCTGGTGTGAACAGGCCTGCAGAAGCCTGGTTCGCAAATGCGAACTCGCAAATGCGAACTCGCAAATGCAAAGGCTGGTTCTCAAATGCGAAACCAGCCCAAGCCTGCCTGGGTTCGCAAATGCAAAGCTATTCTTCGCAAATGTGAAGGTCAAGGGTTCGCAAATGAGAGACCTTTTTTGCAAATGTGAAGGTCTCCTAATAGGTCTGAGTTCGCAAATGAGAACCGGTGTTTGCAATTCCCACATTTGGTCGGGGAATTGCTAATCCCAATTCGCAATTGCGATATCTGCAGCCCGACATTTTCATACTTAGTCGAATTTTAGGCCATTTTTTACCCCACTTTCAAAATACAACACCTTAGGCGATTTTTCAAGAACAAGTTTCATTCCAAATCATTTGTAAGTCGATTTTTACTCAATTCTTTTAGTCATTTACATCATTTAACATGTTTTCCACTTAAAATTAAGGATTTTCATGGGTGAAATTGGGATTTTGGGTAGAACCTAGGTTTTTTCGAAAATTGGGGATTTGGACCTCAATTTGAGGTCTGATTTCAAAACAAATTACATATTTGAGTTCGTGGGGGAATGGGTAACCGGGTTTTGGTTCGAATCTGGGGTTTTGACCACGTTGGCCTGAGGGGAATTTTGGTCATTTTACCTAAATTCACATCATAGCTTTAAATTAAATAGTAGAATCAGTTGTTTGAGATGTAATTGAAATGAATAGATTTGGGCCATTTGGAGTCGGATACTCGAGGCAAAAGTGTGGTTTCGAGTGGATTTTGGAGCCGGTTTGAGGTAAGTGGCTTGTCTAACCTTGTGTGGGAGACATTTTCCCCTTAGGACATGATATTTGATATTTGGATGCCTCGTACTTGAGGTGACGGGCGCGTACTTGAGCTAATTGTTGAAAAATCTGTTTTTACTTGAAGTATCTCAATTGAGTTTTCTTGCTTATCTGTTTATCCTAATTGTAAGCTCTTCCTGTGTTAGCTTAGAGAAGCATGTTTAGTTGACTTACTTGCCTATTTGCTTAAACTGTCTTTTTTGTACTCCGTGAAGCATGTTAGGCTAGAATTTTCTATTACTTGTTCCGAGTTTAGCATTTTTCTTGTTTGTTTGAGCTGATATTGTATGGTTTAAATTTGGGACTATGGGATGACATCCCGGGAGATCCCCTGCACGTGATATGTTCTGAATTGAGAGTGCAGGATACCAAGAGATCTGTGGCACATGTATATATATAACTATTGAGGATACCAAGAGATCCCCCAATTGCTATTGAGGACACCAAGAGATCCTCGGGATACCAAGAGATTCCCGAATTGCTATTGAGGATACCAAGAGATCCCCGAATTGCTATTGAGGATACCAAGAGATCCCCAAATTGCTATTGAGGATACCAAGAGATCTTAGGGATACCAAGAGATCCCCGAATTGCTATTGAGGATACCAAGAGATCCTCGGGATACCGAGAGATCCCTCGTGTATATGGTGAGGATACCAAGAGATTCTCGGGATACCAAGAGATCCCTCGTGTATACGATGAGGATACCAAGAGATCCTCGGGATACCAAGAGATCCCCAGATTTATCATTCCTGTTGTGAGCAGCATTTCCTTGTATTGTCTTGTTTCTGCTTTCTATTATTGCATTCCTTATTTATCCTGTTTTAGATTTCTCGCTGTAGACTTTATCTATACTTTTTCCTTTATCATATCATTTATTTTGTATATCTCAGTAGGGCCTTGACCTTCCTCGTCACTACCCAACCGAGGTTAGGCTTGGCACTTGCTGAGTACCGCTATGGTGTACTCATACCCCTTCTGTGCATATTTTTCATGTGCAGATTTAGGTACTTTATCTCAGGCGCACTATCCTTGAGGCAGGGGGAGCTAAGGAGACTTCGAGGTACATCTGCAGCGTTCGCAGATCGAAGAGTCTCCTTCTTTACTCTATCTGTAGTATTTAGCCTTCTTTTTGTACTTTTGCTTTAGACATTCTGGAGTTAGAGTCGTGTATTACTTTCCGTTAGCTTGTGTTCTCATGAGTTTCTGGGTTTTGGGATGATATTGTAGACTTCCGCATTATTGAGTGGTATATGCCGAGTGGCATTTTTATACAGTTTTCTTTTAATTATTCAGTTTTAAATAAATTATTCCGCAAGTTATGTTGTTTTCCGCATTGTTAGGCTTACCTAGTTATAGGGACTAGGTGCCATCACGACATATTCACGGAGGGCGAACTGGGGTCGCGACAATAAGTCCTCAGCATCTGGTTGACTACGAGTTGCGACTCGCTTTTGATTATAATTTGTTCTGTGACAAGTTCACGTGCCAGTTCTAAACCTGCAATCACGGCTTTTTACTCTGCCTCATTGTTAGTTACAGGATGACATTTTATGGCTTGTCGAATGATTTCACCCGTAGGTGGTACCAAAACAATTCCCAAACCTGCACCTTTCACATTTGATGAACCATTAGTAAATAAAGTCCAGGTTCCTAGATTAGATCCATTCAACACTTGTAATTCTTTTTCCGCTTCTAGTTGCATCCCTTGACTAAAATCAGCTAACACCTGTGATTTTATTGCAGTCCTGGGTTGATATGTGATGTCATATTCACTTAACTCTATGGCCCATTTGGCTAACCTACCCGATAGTTCCTGTTTGTGTAATATATTACGCAAGGGATAGGCAGTTACTACAGAGATAGGGTGACATTGAAAATAAGGTCTCAATTTCCTAGATCCCACGATTAACGCAAGTACAAGTTTTTCTAATTGAGGATATCGTGTCTCTGCATCTAATAGAGATTTGCTAACATAATAAATTGGAGACTGTTTACCTTGATCCTCACGAACCAGAACAACACTTACCGCTACTTCTGAAACGGTTAGATAGATAAGTAACCTTTCTCCGTCTTTTGGATTTGCTAGTAACGGTGGATTTGACAGGTAAGTCTTCAAATTTTTGAGTGCTTGTTGACATTCTTCAGATCATTCGAACTGATCTTGCTTTTTGAGAGCTGAAAAGAATTTAAAACTTTTTTCTGATGACTTAGAAATGAATCTCCCCAAGGCTGCAATTCTTCCCGTTAAACTCTGCACCTCTTTCTTATTTGTAAGCATGTTAGGAATTTCTTCAGTGGCTTTGATATACGCGAGATTTACTTCAATACCACGGTTAGAAATAAGAAAACCCAAAAACTTACTTGACGAGATGCCAAATGCACATTTCTCGGGATTTAGCTTCATATTGAACTTTCGTAAAATCTGGAATATATCAGACAAATGTTGTATATGATCCCCCGACTTTTGTGATTTGACAAGCATATCATCTATGTAGACTTTTATGGTTTTTCCTAAGTGTTCCTGAAACATCTTGGTCACCAGCCTTTGATATGTGGCTCCAGCGTTTTTGAGACCAAAAGGCATTACTTTATAACAATAAGTCCCCCTCTCTGTTATAATTGAAGTTTTTTCTTCATCTAGGGGATCCATTTTGATTTGGTTGTACCCAGAATATGCATCTAAAAACTTAAAAATTCATGTGCTGCAGTAACATCAATCAATTGCTCTATATGTGGTAATGGAAAAGAATCTTTAGGACATGCTTTATTAAGGTCGATGTAATCTACACAAACTCGCCATTTGCCATTCTTTTTTGGTACTACTACAGTGTTGGCTAACCAATTAGGATATTTTACCTCGCGGATAGACCCAATTTTTAATAATTTTTGAACCTCATCTTGAATCACCTGGTTTTTTAAAGTCCCTTGCTTTCTCTTTTTCTGTTTGGCAGGTGGATACGACGGGTCTTCATTTAGCTTGTGAGTCATTAGTTCTGAGGGGTATTCCTATTATATTAGAATGGGACCAGGCAAAACAATATATGTTACTTTTTAAAAATTCAATCAACTTACCTTTCAAGTCGTGGCTTAAGTTGGCCCCTATATAAAATTTCTTTTCAGGCCATTGTGCAAATAACTCCACAGCCTCTAATTCTTCAATTGTTGTTTTGGTATTTTCATTTTCTTCTGGCTCTTGAATGGAATCGTTCCTTGAGTCTACATATGTCCACCTTTGTTCGGTTGAGGTTTGTGTTGTGATATCCTCAATTGGACTCTGTAATTGCTACTTTTCTTTGTTGTTCCTACTTGAATTTGGTACAGAATTGATGCTTTTAGAAGTTTGTTGATCCCCACGGATTTGACATATTCCCCATGGTGATGGAAATTTGATAACTTGATGCAAAGTAGACGGAACAACATCCATCTCGTGTATCCGTGGTCTCCCAAGAATCATATTATAAGTCATTTCCAACTCCACCACCTAAAATTTTGTATCCTTGACAACCCATTCTGCGAATGTAGTAAGCATTACCTCCCCTTTTGTCACAATGCTTGAATTGTCGAATCCAAACAAGGTATGCGCCTTTGGTACTAGTTTATCTTCAGCTTACATCTCGTGTAGTACTATTAGCAAGATAATGTTCACGGAACTACCTGGATCAATCAAAACTCATTTCACATTAGTATCATGTACAAGTAGAGATATTACTAGTGCATCGTTATGTGGAATTAACACGCCATCCACATCTGCATCATCAAATGTAATACTTTCCTCCTCCAAAACATGTCGAACCCGCTGCCCGTGGGTAATTGTAACTTTTAAAACTTTATTGGCTGTTGTGTACGTCATACCATTAATTTCTTCACCTCCGCTTATAACATTAGCGGTCCTTTTGGGAGAGGGCGGTTTAGGGGCTCCTACCTATTCTTCATGTATGCTTGCTTACCTTTCTCACTGAATAATTTAGTGAGATACCCTTGCTTCAATATATGATCAACTTCACCTTGTAGCAATCTACAATCTGCCGTTTTGTGACCATGATTGTTGTGAAATTCGCACCAGTGATCAGGATTGCGCCTGTTTGGATTTGATCTCATTTCTTTTGGCCACCGTACCTTATCATCCATGCTTCTTAAATAGCTACGAGCTCGGAAGTGCTTACATTAAAATTATAACCACCAAATCTTGCCTTCAAGTTTCTATCATCATCCAGTGTCTCTCTCGCGTGTTTCGATCATTCCCAAACCTTGATGATAAACCCGACTCTCTATTCCTTGATCTATGACCGTACCTTGAATTATACTGTTTTGATCGTGAATCTTTTCCCGTTGTGACCATATATGGTTCGTATTTGTTTTTACGGACCTTTTCTTGATTTTCGCCCGTCTCGAACTCACTTTTCCTCTTTTTGAGACCGTGAGATAATATCTTCTTCTATCCTTAGCTTTGTGTTATACCTGTTGTAGACGTCATTCCATGTCGTTGTTGGGAATTCACTAAGACTTTCCTTGAGTTGCCTCGTGGCTTTTGAGCTTTTTTCATTCAAATTACTGGTGAAGGCTATAGCTGGCCAATTGTCTGGTACACGTGGTAGCGTCATTCTTTCATGCTGGAACTTATCCACAAACTCTCTAAGTAACTCTGAGTCCCCTTGCTTGATCTTGAAGATATCTTCCATTCTTTTTTCGACTTTTTGAGCCCCCGAATGTGCTTTGATAAATGAATATGCAAGCTCAGCAAAAGAATTTATGAAATTTTTGGGTAAAAGATAATACCATATTAATGCTCCCTTAGTGAGTGTTTCACCGAATTTTTTGGCCAACACTGATTCTATTTCTTGTTTGGTCAAGTCGTTGCCTTTCACGCCAGTCGTGAATGCAGTCACGTGGTCTCGTGGATCAGTTGTTCCATCGTTGGAATATCAGGCATTTTGAATTTCTTTGGAATTGGGAGGGAGAAGCACCTGGCTTCCAAGGTTGTTGTGAATACTTGTACATAACTATTCCTTTGATTACAGGCGGTAATCCAGGTATTTGATCTATGCGGTCACTTTGCCCCTTGAGCTGCTTCTGCAATGTTAACACTAAATTTGGTAAATCAGAATTAACTAGGTTACCTGGTTCTCCATCTCGTGACTCGCTGGGAATCCCACCACTGCCTGAATTAGCAAATCCAGAACGAGGATTCTCCAAAGTGTTGTTATTTAGAATCGGTGTTGGTGGTGCAACAGGTAACTGGCTGACAAAAGTCTCAAGAGCTTTATTGACTTGTTGAGCGATTAGTTTTGCAAAGCTTCATTGATAGCTTCGTTGTTTTCAAATTGAGAATTTGCATTTGAATGAGATCCATTAGGAGTGCCTTCTTGAGACCATCGAGGGGAGCCTTGATGCAACGGCATGGGAAGATGTCGAGAGGAGATTCCCCTAGGTGGGTTATTCCCTGTGAGCATGATCAGCGATCGCCTGGTTGGTGAAGCTTCTGAAAGGAATTATATTGGTTGTTCAACAAAAAGATCGATGGTGCGAATGTGGATGATGTCTCAGAATATGAAAGATGGAGATTTACAGGAAGATCCCGAGAGATTTTGATAATTGGTGGCGCGAGGTTAAGTCAATAAGAGGTACAAAGGTTGGACGAACTCAAGAATGGTGAAATGATGGCTTCAATCTAAGTGGGAGAATCCCATCGCTTATGATTGGGCTGTATGATTAACTACTTGCGTGATTTCTGGTTATTAGCATATTGACGGATTAATTCAGCTACGAGAAAAGACCATAAGTATTAAGTTGAGCGGAGGAATTATTAAGGATGTGCTATGGTTAGCCTTATGGGCTCATGTTCGAACTTGGGAAAAGATTCAGAATTTATGCCTTGTATAGAAGCGGGTTTAAAAGGTAGTGGTTTTGCCAGGTGCTTCGTTGAGAGGGTATTAATGTGCTAGAAGATTCATGGAGTCTATTATATTCGGGACCAAGTCAGAGCGGATGGCTCTCAATAATGGTTATAGTGAATTCGGAAGTTAAATGATGGTCAGAAGTGGACTGGTGGAAGTAATGAAATGTGGTAATTGCAAGCGTGGTGGAGTTCTCCTCTATATTGGAGTGTTGTTGTCCTAATTGAACGCTTTAAGCTTGTCAGTGTTATGATCTGCTATAATTCACCTTGGGGCAAGATATTGTGAAATAGTATTGAAGATACAACTATCAGATATCGCATGATGCGGTGGTTTAAGATCTAATCAGAATTTCTAATGTTGACGGCTCGATAAAGATGACCTTTGGAAAGGTTTAAAGTTAGCAGCAATGGCGGATTCAAGTGCCACGAAGATAGATTTTATTTGAGGCAACAATTGAGCAGCAAAGTATGAGGAAGGACATGTGGGAAGTGCCAGACGGTGTTTAAAATTTCTAGAAGGCCAAGTATGAAAAGCAAGGTCGAGTGTTGAATTTGGCATGTCGGGGTCTGTGATCAGTTCGTTCAGCGTGATCGAATTATGCGTATGATTTGTGGTGTTACGTGTGAGGTTGTCGGCTGCCATAAATAATGTTATTCAGAAGCATTCTTCTGTTATGGCTTGTTAAGTGGAAGCAGATTCCGGAAGGGCTAGGGTGGCTAGGATCACTATTTAGAGATTTGAATATCTTACGGTTATGGGAAACTACCTGTGTTTTTCTATGAATCTCCTGAAATGAGTTAAGTGAAAAGTTCGTATATGATGAATTGTTAAAATGATAATGATTTCGGAGTTATGATGGAAAAAAATCGTGTTCTATCGTATGTTGGCACGTTGGATGCAGTGAGTAGCATGGAGATGCGAAGTGAGGATCAAGGTTGCAGTTCTGTGTTGACAAGGATGTCACGGGCTCGGATGAGCAAGAAAAGGGTTGAATGATTAAAGTAAGTTGGTGGTGTATTCAGAGCGATGTGTTGTGAAAGAGGCTTTGCATCCTAGTTAAGGATTCTTGATCGCTTTTCAACATTAGTACGTCCGGTGATTTAGATGTGCGGACCCGTTATTTATTTCGGAAGATTGTGGGAGCGTGTCCCACAGAAAGATTTATAAGTGTGACTTGTAGTCACTTGATTGGCTAAAAGGTTTAAACCAAGTATGAGGATTGTGGTAACATCATTAATTTGAGAATTTATGCCTGGAGGGCACTTTGTATATTGGGTTATAAACTGAGGAGGTTGCTCCGGTTATGATGGTTATTCTTACGTGATATTAGGCAAAAGGGAGTTACTGCGAACCTTTGAAAGGTCATTAGGGGTCGGGGTGCGATCATCTTGTGGATTCCCCTAGAGCTGGTGGTTTCCTTGGTTGTCGTCGTTAAAGTTTGACATGGTTGATGCAACAAAAAAAGTTAGATTAAGAAAGAATAGATTATCAGATTCCGGCAACAGAACCAATTTGTTTAACCAAAAAGTAAAATTTTGGTCAAAGCTTTATTTTAGAAGAACTCGGGTTACTGATAATCAAAAAATAAAATGAATAAAGAAAATTAATTTTGCTAATAATAAGATGAACATAGGAGAGCAAAGTAAATCAGTATATTTTGATGATATTTCGTGTCGTTACAAATGATCAAGTTGTCACTTTTATAGCTATTTCTAGTTGATATGTTTTGCCTTTGTCATAATAAGGCCATTATATACATTTAAAGGCTTTTAATGCTACGTTACAATTATTGTAATTTAATACAGATTCTCTAACATTCTTAGTATTTAATGCTTTATTAAATACTATATCTGTTCCCACTTTTGATGTCAGGTTCATTCTCTTAGTTTAACTTTTGAACGTAAAGAGGTGCGGGCACCGAGTCTCTTGAACCTCTGCTCGTGTCTGTTGTATCCCGTGCCTCTTTAACTATTCTTTACTAATTTTTATCCTTTGACCAGTCTACGTGTCATGGCACGTCATCTTTCATTAAATTCAATATATATGAACTTAATTTTTACCAATACAAGTATAATTGACAATCATTATTATAAACTTAGTGCTAATCTTGTGTATACATAAAATATTAATTTCAGATCTTCTATAATCCGACAAAAGCTGCACAACAAAAGAGGACTGAAAAAAAGTAGCACTCGGTTATGTGAATCACGACCCCACCTTCTATGAGTGGGTTAGTATTTGGGGGCGAAAAATGGATAGATATTAGTTGTCTTTTTAATAGGTTAAATGTTTTAATTTCGATCGTTAAAAAATTACCATATGAAATTTAAATAATAATTATTTTTAATTTAGCATTGACATAACGGTCAAAGGACATAAGTGAACCAAAAAGTGGACAATGGAGGGAATATATTTAACCCAATAAATAGATGAAAGATAGTTTTAAATATTTTTCAATAGTTTAGGAGTATTTTTAACTCTTTCCCGTTTAAAAAAATACTCTTAAAATTCGCCAGTTCTGTAATTAGTTAGAGACTTAGAGACACTAGTCAGTATTTGGTTAGATTATTTTGAAGATATTAAATTGTCACATGCTATACGTTTGGTTAAAATTTGTTTATATAACCAAATTACATTTTTTTTTTTGCCTTGTAAATTTGTGAATAACGAACTTATTTTTCTACCTCTTCTTCATTTAATTCTATTAGCTTTAGTGTGCGTGCATTCCACGTGTTTTTACGTCTATTAATAAAAAGTGCATAAAATTTAGAATAAGAATGAATTATGTGTAATAACAATTGACAACGACATAAAGGTAATATTTATATAATTAAGAATAAGGAAAAGGGGTATTATCACTTTTAACCTGCGCCAGAAACTATTTACATTCGACAGCCGGAAAACTATTTATATATATATATATATATATATATAT
>MU715024.1:89771-125626 GCA_026770625.1 Nicotiana glauca
TGTTTTGTTCTACGAAAATTTTACGGGAAAGAAACCCGAAAAAACCCGAAAACCCCGAAAACCCGAGAAAAACCGAGAGCGAAAGAACCGAGTTTTATTGGTTTGGTTTGGTCTTTAGATTTAATAATCCGACACAATTGGTTTGATTTGATAATTGTAAAATCCGAACCAACCCGACCTATGTATACCCCTACTAAAGACCAATAACAACAACAACAACAATAACCCAGTATAATACTGCCAAGTGGGGTCTGGGGAGGGTAAGATGTACACAACCTTACCCCTATCCTGGAAGGGTAAGGAGACTGTTTCCGAATGACCCTCGGCTAAAGAAGGTGAAGGAAGCTCTGATAGCAAGTGATAGCAAGACAAATAATTAGAAAACTAAATCGGAAATATTACTAAAGACCAATAATAGGGCTATTTAGCTAGTACTTATGTTCTATCCCTATTTAAATAGAACAACATGAGACAACTTTATTCACACTTGGACTTTAGCATCAGGTAAGCAATCCTCACATTTCTCTAAGAGTCTTGTCTCTCGTGGTTTAATTGAAATTGGACATCACAATCTAACTCTAACTCAAATGTGATTCGACATGCTTCACCGTCTTCTAGATCCTATTTAAGCTTAAAAAAAGAATTTGTATCTTGCGGTGGGCATGTCAGCATCACGAGTCATTTGCACCGATGGAGTAGACTCATGGGGCTGCAACTCTTATATAAAGATCGCGGCTAGACTCTTTCAGGATTCACTGCCGAACACCATCGAAGTTGGTCACGAGGTGGGCTGATTTTTAGCTTTGTGCTCTCGCGCCAGAAAATCCATATCTCGAGGTAGGAGCCTAGGAACAATGATCCTCTTAATTCTATAGAAGCACGACTTCAAGGGGCATGACATATCTAAAAATCAGAGATAAAAACCTTTTGGATATAGCGAAATCAATTTTTGAAAGTTGACATTGAATCTATCCATTTTGAATTTCCTAGGTTGCACGCCTTCGCGAGAAAATTCATTATCTCAAGGTAAACATGTCTGAAACCCATGCTTCTTAGTTCTGTAGAAACTAGACTCAATGAGCAATGGCATATCCAAAATTGGAGGCAACCTCTTCGCGAACAGCCTGGAATCAGTTTTTGAAGTTGATGCAATAATCAACACACGGCAATCTCGAATGACATGCTCTATGATCCCCTTTATTCTTGTTATTTTTTGTAAGTATTGAGATTGTGGAGAGAAGCAACATCCCTGTACAGAGCAGGAGCATGTTGTTGGCGTTACTGTGTTAAAAATAAACTGTTAGAAAATAAAGAAAGGTAGAAGAATCAGAAATTTTCGAGTCCACAATTTCCTTGTGTGTCCTTAAGGAATTTTAACCCCCTCACACGTTGCCAAGGTAATGGATTAAATCCTCCCAGGATAAAACGAAATAAACCTTCCTGCAACAGTGGCAATACAAACTGCAGGATTCCAACGAACTCAAAAACGGAGCAAAATCACACTTACGAATTGAGAGGGAGATATTGCGAAGTAGGATGCAATATATTCAGAAAGATAAGAGTTGTAGAGTGTATTTCGTGTGTCTTATATGCAGCCTTGCCTCACAATTTATAGGCAAATATCAGAAGAAGTGTCTTGGAAAGGTGCCTTTTCAGAACATACGCGGCCTGCCGCGGTTCTACCGCGATCGCGGTGGAACCGCGGCCAGAGAGCCTATCTGAACCTCACTGCGATCGCGACAGAACCGCGGCCAGCGCGGTTCTCTGAAATTTCAGCAGAGTTCTGGCGTACTTTCAGCAGTGATTTAGTATTTAATTCATTATTGAATAATTAAATAAATTTTGTCCAAAAAATAATCTTATCGATCATTTGACAAATCCAAATCCGAAGCCGAAGCCGAAGCCGAGCGAGCGACGACGACGACGCGAGGGTTCATTCTCTTCAACTCTTTTAAGAGCTTTAAGAAGTGATTCTATATATAAGCACACAAATGTGGTTGTCCCTCACCAATGAGGGACAAAGTGTAAGACAAAATTCGCTTATTCAAATATTCATTTTTCCTCCATTTTATTTCCCTCCATTTCCAATTCACACTTCTTCTACTTTAAACCCAAATGTTTTAAAGTCTCCAACATATGTGAAGTTCATCCATCAATGATCGACAAGGATCAGCTACTCGGAACATTCTCTTGCGATATCAACGAGAAACTACTAGGTTCGCCCCTTTTGAAGTATTGCGACTTCGTCGAGTTTCTATTTTGAGTGCCCCTTTTCTCATTGTCGCTTTGGCAAACAACCAGTTAACGCGTCCACTTATCAGGTCGAGGCTTCGGCGAACAAGCACCTAGCGCATCCACCTTTTCGACCAAGGCTTTGTCGGACAACCACTTGGAGTTTTTTTTCTTTCTTTCAAGTCTCGACTTTGGCTAAAGAGACTATAAGCGCCCCTTCCTTATGGAACCGAGTAAGGACATGGAGCATCCCTCACCTTTGAAACTTTACCGAGTGACTTAGGCCTTATTTGTTTGTTCTTAATGGAGTTCCGAATCTTAATCATTCAAAGTACATTTATTTTTTAGATATAAATCTTAATCATTCAGATGTTAACTATTAAGCATGTTTGTTTTTTTAATTTAAAACCATTTAATGGGTCTAAATAGATCTTAATGAGTAAGATCTATAACAGGGTCTTACTATCATTAAGATGTTATGTATTCAAGAGTTTATATAAAACTAATATTTTATTATTACTCCTACACTTTCACCACTGATCACCATCACCACTGATATTATTGTCCCCCACCATTATAGACTACCACTATCCTCAACCACAACCACTATTGCTGCCAAGCATGAATGTTATTTTTCATTACCACTAGCCATCATTTACAACCATCACCACTAATCACCATTACCACAACAATTACTAATCACCACTATTAATCGCCATTATATATCATACATCATTGTTATTAGTCAACACCACAATCAACCATTATCATTAACTACTATTGTCATCCACCATCTACTGCTCGTACTTACCACTATCAACCGCCACCACCACCAGCCTCTACCCAGTCAGCGCCCACAACTATCACCATTAGCCATCATTACTACCAACCACTATATACTTTTTTAAAAATATTTTATTAATATATTATTATTTTAATTAATACTATTTGATTTGAATTTATACTTATAAATTTCTAAATAAAGACACGTTTTACATATTCAGATATAGAGAAAACAAACAGTCTTAATTACTGAGTATTCAGATTTTAATACAACATCTTAATATTCGGATGTATATTCAGATTCAGACGTTTTAATCTTAATGCACATATTAATAATCATATGTGTATTAAGATTCAGACGTTTTAATCTTAATTAAAACAAACGAGGCCTTGGAGTACTCCTTCATTAAGACGGCGAACAAGTACACGGAGACCTCTTTTGTTGCAACTTTGTGAAAGAAGCACATAATGCACCATATCCTTGTAGCTTGGCGAAGACGCTCATGACAAGTATTTTCTTGGTTTCAGCTTTGGCAAAGAAGTACATGAAACATCCCCTCCTTGCAGATTGGCGAGAAAAGCACATAAATTGTACCCTTCCTTCAACTCTTGGCATCTTAGAGGATGTTCTCTCATCAAGTCTAGGAATGCATGGCGTTTTGTTATCCTCACAACATTTTGGTAGAGAAGCACATTAAGCGCCTCATCTATCAATCATTTTGCCATGGAGCAAACCTTTCTTTTTTCAGCTTTAGCTAGAGGCAACTAGTGGAATTCTTATCCTTGTGTGTGGCTCAGAGAAAGAAGCTCATGGAGCATTATATTCTTGTAGTTTGGCAAAGATGTACACAATGAGTTCCTCATTCCAGCTTTGGCGAAGAAGTAGGTGAAACATCATATCCTTGTGCGTTGGTGAAAGAAGTAAATGAAGCATCCCATTCTTGCAGCTTGATGAACACTTGGAGATTCCTTACGCAACCTTGGTGAACAAGAACGTCGAACATCCCTTTTTCCAAGCTTTGGCGTGAGATAAATCCCTTATTGCAACTTGACTTGGAAGTTCATAAAGCATCATATCGTTCAAAATTTAGCTTGAAACAATTCTCACTTGTAAGTTTGCAAAGAAGGTTTATGGAACGTCTCGACCTTCAAACTTAGTTAATGTTGATGCTTTGCATGTTTTTGGCCGAAAATTGATGTCATGAACTAGAGGCGTTCAAACTTCAAGACGTTTGTTCATAAAAAATTAGAACTCTAATCTTTAGAACATATAAAAGAAATTCCTTCAGGATTGGCTGAAATTAAATCTTTGAATCTGATAAAAAAGTCTGGTGTGTCCACCTCACAACATTGCGTGCTCTCACAAAAAATTCACATATTGAGTCAGGAGTGTCTGAATTGCGAGTCGTCTGTGCCATTTGAAAGTAGACTTGGAGACCTGCAACATATGCAAATTCATGATGGAAATCCTTATAGATTCGCCGCAGTAATATTGTAAAGGTTGTCAAGATAGCTGTCATGCTTAATTTTCAGCTTTGCACAGTCTTACTAAAAAAAAAATCCTATCTTGAGCTAGGAGCATGTAAATCACAAACGCTTTATATTGTTTAAAATTAGACATCCATAAATTCAATATATTCAAATTTCATAGTAGAACTCCTTCTACATAGATTGGTGCAATTTTTCAAATTTGATCTAGACCCAGCTAGCCTTCCAACTTTGCGCACCTTCGCTGCAAAATTTATATCTCGAGATAGAAACGTCCAAATAACAAGCCTTTGCAGCATTCTAAAGAAGCCTATGAGATACAAAACATCTATAAAAATTGGAGCTCCACCATTTTCGATCCAGTCACAGATTTTTTTTAATCAAGCACTGAAATCGGGAGAATTATTCTGTCAACGTATTTTTATGTTCTTTTTTTTTGTAGCTTTGGTAGAGACGTTCATAGAGAGTACTCCATCACAAATCAGGTGAAGAATTATATGATCACCACCCACTTCTCGGAGACAAAAAGGTATATAAAACATCCCATCAATTAAGAATTGGCTTGGATGACATTCTTTTTGCAATTTGGTGAAGAAGTTCATGAAGCATCCCAACCTTTAATCTCTAGCGTGGTACAACCCCTTTTTGAAACTTAGTGAAGAATTGTATGGAACGTCCTTCTTACGACTTGATGAAAGGATATATATAGTGCTCCATTTTTTCTAGTTTGGAGAAAAGCATTAGTTTTTCTTTGCCATCACAATAAAGAGACTTTTCTTCATGCATCTGAAGGTAGAATGAAACTCTAAGTTGCCTACGTAGTGCAGAAGGATCAAGTCACTTACGTAATTGTAGAAAAACTATATTTTTTTCTGCAGTTTATACTCGTGCAACATGGAGTTATATGAAGTTTAAACTCGTGCATCAAGGTGCTTTGCTAGAAGTCTTTGCTCGAATTTGAAGAACTTTGTAACTTGAAGATTTAGCTTGAATTTGAAGAGTTTTCAAACTTGAAGATTTAGCTCGAATTTGAAGAGCTTTGAAACGAGAAGATTTAGCTCAAATTCGACGAGCTTTGTGACTTGGAGATTTGGGTTGAATTTGATGAGCTTTATGACATGAATATTTGGCTCAAATTTGATGAGCTTTATCACTTGAAGATTTGGCTCGTATTTAATGAGTTTTATGACGTGTAGTTTAGGCTCATGTATCAAGGAGCCTCATAACTTGCAGTTTAAGCTCGTACATTGAGGAGCATCAAAACTTGCAGTTTAGGCTCGTGCATTGAGGATCATTACAACTTGTAGTTTAGACTCATGCGTTGAAGAGCATAGTGACATGCATAGACTCTTCGATTTCATTTTTGAATGAAAACATTCCCCTATCCTCGCCTTTTCTTCTTCTTCTTCTTCTTCTTCTTCTTCTTCTTCTTCTTCTTCTTCTTCTTCTTCTTCTTCTTCTTCTTCTTCTTCCTCCTCCTCCTCCTCCTCCTCTTCCTCATAAGGCTCAAAGACAAGAATCCCCTGGCCTCCACTTATGACCATATTTAGTTCCACATCATAAGCACGGGTTACTAGTTCTTCAAATGTTTTAGGCTTTACGCCTTGTAATATGTAGCAAAGACCCCAATGCATATTTGTGTCGACTCTCCTTCTAATATGCTATCCAATTTATTTTTCAACTCGAAAAGTTTAACATCTTGATATTTCATGCACTTTGACAAACCTTTAACTACTTTCGTCAAATTTGCAAGTTGTTCTTCAATGGTAGAAGTTTCAATAACCATCGCTTGTATGATTACCATAGAAGATGAAGAATGACGTGAACTTTCATGAGCATGATATTTGGACATGTTATGAAGAGTAGATCCAGGGCTTAAGACATCATCATCGACTTGCATTAGAGGTTTCTTGGACCCAGATAAACTAAGTTTGGCAAGAACCTCCTCGATCCTTTTAACGACATCATTTGACCTATAATGTCTTTCTTTGTCTCCTTCTCCTGGCATGCATGGAGAAGTTCTCACTTCTTTTGGAGAAAATGCTGGGAAAATATGAGATAACTTGGACGGTACTTGAAGAACTTATTGTCCCAACATTTCAACTTTAATCCTTTTGATTTGGCCAATAATCTCCAAGGCAACTTTCAATTAATTTTTGGATTGGGCCTCCTCAGTAGTATCACATCTAGAGTAGATCTTCATTGCGACCATCTTAGTGTTCTTGAACTTTAAAGAGAAGATATCAGAGGCAAAGATTGTCCCACTAGGCATGCCAAAATTTGTAACAACTAAAACTTTCTTCCTAAAAATAATATAATCAAAATAAGAAATATAGCGACAATTAAAAGTATTTGTTTTTCAATGACTTTTGTAGGTTACAATATTTGGACAATCTTTATAAGTTAAAAGATGTAATCATTTGATTCTTCTCCTCACGAACGTCAACTTCAAGGGGCTTGATGGATTGTTCTTGAATTTACGGGCTAAACTTATTTTTTGAAATTGATCACGAGCATAGAGTCAGGCTTTGATCACGAACATGGAGTGTATGGAAGACTTGTGGATCACCACCTGTAAAGAAGACTTCTTAATATATGAAAAACTTGCAGATCACCACCGTGGAGAAATGAAAGGCTTATTGATGCTTGTTTCTCCTCCTCTTCTGATTCATGCATTTTGCCTTTATGGAGGACCCTATTTATAATTGTAGGGGAAGAGAGTTTGTGATAGATACATACTCTGTCTCCTTCAATTTGATTGGTTCACATGAGTCATTAAAGTTATCACCAAAGCTATGTTATGTGATTGTATGTGTCATAACCCAAATTGATGGGCCGCGACGGGTGCCCGAATCCTACATGTCGAACATCTTTAAGCATGCGTTTAAGATATAAAGATGAATAACATAAGTGAGGGAAACCTATCCAAAAGACATATGTACATACATGCGGAATACAGTGGGTGAGCCGACAAGGCTTCTATAGACAACTATATACTTAAAACTTGAAGTCGACAAGGCCATATACTATCCAACTATATATAACTGTCTACAGACCTCTAATAGAAAATACAACTGTACAAGGACGAAACTGCGCCATGTCATACCCATATATGTATACAAGCATATCGTACCAAAATTAAAAGCAGCTCCGGATCAAGTGGAGCACGCCAACTCTCGCTGATCAAGGATCCTAAGAAGGGGGACCGTCAGCTTGCCTACCTGCACCTGCGAGCATGAAACGCAGGCCCCGAAAAATAGGGTGTCAGTACGAATAGTGTAATGAGTATGTAAGGCATAAAAATCAGTACATAAGAGACATAGATGAAACATGGAATAAGGAATTCTGCCAGTAAGTCTAAATAACTTTGCAAATCCTGAGAACGTTATAACATCATGCACGTGCGTGTAAATGCCGTGTCATGCATAGGTATAGGTGTACATAACATCATCAAGACTCTAAGGGCGTCCCACCATATCATCTCGGTCACTATGGGCAAAATCATCAACATATACCAACTGATCAAGTTGTGGTGCGTATATAACGCAGTAACCTTTTTCCATATATATATATATATATATACACACACACACACACATATAAATACCCGTATATAATGCCATCCGGTCATGGGTCAATGTACATTTATAAATGAATGAAATGCATGAAAATATGTTAATAATCTCAATATTCCTTTTGGATATACTTTATCAACTGCGTATTATTCTAAGATCCATGAACAGAAGATATAATAACATGTCATATGGGGAATCAAGAACATAGAGACCCCTAGTATTTCTATGAATAGAGTCGTTTATTAAAGCTGTGCGGTTGCTCGTTTCTTTTTGTATCATTTGGATCATGCCAAAAGAAAGAAGGGATATCCTTAACGTACATAAAGTAGAAAAAAATTTGTATGATATTCTTGAGACAAAATCTACACGGACCAGGAACGATCCGTTGGTCTTGCACATATTGTAGTTTCCGTGGTGCTTAATCAACTAGAGTACGAAGAAAGGTCCAAATTCCAGCAAATATAAGCAACGGCATCTTGAGCATTCATCTTTATTAGATATATAAGTCATCGTTCCTTGTTTTACCTCAATGTATATAATCTTTTCCAAGAAATGAATTGGATATATTTTGAAGATAAGTAGAGATGGCTAGGATAATGTCACTTCTTCATGTGTAATTGCCTTAGAATTGTTGTCCAAGTGCCCACTAATTAGTTTGTCTAAGGCAAGAGTCATTTAAGTGTTACTCTTATTTGCTGCCACGTGGGGGAGGGGAGGGGGGATTGTCCCCACCTACAATTATCCACAAATCCTTAATTACATGGTTAATATCTCATTAAATCAATAATTAATCAATTAATTATCCATATAATTAAGAGTTGTCTCAAATTATTTAAAATACTACTTATTTTTAATACACCTTATACATCATACTATCACGGTCAAATAGTACCTTGTATGGTACTAATCCATCAATACCATGTATTATCATTCGGACCGTATTTTATCCCAAATCGACAACCTTCAACGAAACTTATTTTCTTTAATTCGTGTACCCTTTATCATTCATGGCACTTACTTATCGCTTGTTATAAATAGCATAAATACGTTAACCTCAATATAATCTCATCCCCGAGTCTACATCGATTAATTGAAGACGAAATTTTAACGTACGAAAACGCGAGATGTAACAATATGTGATTGGTTAAACCATATCATTTGAACACTTGGCGACATTTGATTAATCCTCGTGTTTGACTTGGCATGCTACATCATTTATACACATGACATGATTTTAGTAGTCCTTGTATGCCATGTCATTTGACACGCGGTATATGGACTTTGAGTTAATGGAGTGGGCTAATCATTTGAGGACCAACTCAATGGACTAACTCAAGTGAAGTTCAACATTTATTTATGGGAGATTTTCATAATTACCTATGAATTCTAAAAATATTTCACAATCTACAACTAATAATAGAATAACATATTCTACAATAAATGTATAAAATATATACTGTAACAAAATATAGATTTCCTAATAAAGGGAGTTCTATTTTGAAACGTTTCCCATAATTAACTCATAAAAATTCTTCAATTTATTAATCATTACTAACATTATCTCATACCCACACTACATTTTTCATAAAAGTAGGGACTCAAGTTGCATACTGTCGGATGTAAATTCTCAGTTCTTTCATTATATAACATATAATACGGTGATCTTTTTTTTTGGTAGAGTCTATATATATATATATATATATATATATATATATATATATATATATATATATATATATATATACTATATATATATATATATATATATATATGCCCGAGGGGCTTATTTTTATGAAATTACTACTTTCACTCCTTTTTAATACTGAGCCTCTGTTGAAAATGTTAAATAAATCCTTTTAAACAACTTTCCTTGAAAGTGGAGTTTTTACGAGATGTTCGGAATTTAATCACTGATTTGGCTTTTTCCACGGAGACTTTCTGTTATGAGATGCCCGATGGGNTACTGCAAACATTTTATAGTTTTATTATAACATATATATATATATAAAACTAGACAAATATTAATTTATATAGACAAATATTAATTAACACTTTGGAGATATATACAATATACAAATATTAATTTATAATAAAGTGTATATAGATAAATAGTTATAATGGTTCTAATTCAATCCATCACCGTCTCCAAAGAAATCGGAAGAGGTTTCGGAAGGTAAAAATTTATCCGCACAGGGTGTTTACACCAAACCAATAGATACATGGCATGTGTCTTGTATATGGACTTCAATCATTTAACCATGGTAAATTATATGCATTCTCATCTAAATAAATTAATTAACCATGGTGAATTAACACAGTTTGGTGTAAACACCAGGTGTGGGTAAGTATTTACCGAATTTGACATCGAAGAGACCGGTGAAATATTATTTGATGACAGAGAAAATGTGATAATTTTAAATTTAATGCAGTGATATGCTTTAATTGGTATAATCCCTATTTTTTAGGTTCAATAATGAGTTTTAAGAGAGAGATATTAGGGATAAAAATTTATGTATAATTTAATTAAAAAGGCAAGATTTTAAAATAAATTGTATTATATGTAATTTTTGAGAAGTGGTTGTAAGTTATTTAAATAAGTCTTAAAATGGTTGTATTCCAGGTAAAATCCTCTTTATTATTATTTATTTATTTTTAAATCCGTATCTTAAACTTAAATAACCAATATTTTACAAATTTAAGAATCAAGTTCAAATTTTGTATGGACTAAATTTAATAAAATTCACGTGTCTACAACAAGGAACACATTTTGGATTTTACATGTTGACAAAATTTCTCACAACCACAAGACCAGTGTGTTCAACAAAGGCATATAGGTCATTTCACGGCATGGCAAATTTGCCTACATAAGCTGGGCATCCAAGGGAAATACTGCTTTTAAAACCAGTGTTAAACCACCTTCTTCATATTGCTTCATTAGCAAGTTTGAAGGCAAAGAAAGAAAAAAGCTAAATTATGCGAACTCCACGTTCCCTTTTCATCATCTTATTCTTCTTCTACTTCTGTCGCCTTCCACCTTCATCTCCGCCTTCTCCCCACCGTCGCCGCTACCCCTAACACTGTCGCCACTGCTCCCTTGCCGTCCAGCAACGACCCTATCACCAGTAACTCCGATTTTATCCGTTCGAGTTGTCAAACTACACAATATCCTGACACTCTCTGTAGCTACGCCAGCATTGTCCAACAGGACTCTGCTCAGTTGGCTCTTGTAGCCATCGGAGTTAGTCTAGACAAAGCCAAATTTGTCTTGGCATACCTTTCCAACCTCTCCCGTGAAGCGGAGTACGGGGCCCAGCCACGAACCGGGGCTGCTCTACACAACTGCGCTCTTCTCTGTGTTCAGAGATATCATGGACCAAATACGCGACTCGCTAAATCAAATGAGGACGCTCGGGGGCTCGGGCGAGTCGTTGAGGTTCCAGATTAGCAACGTTCAAACATGGATGAGCACCGCCTTAACCAATGAAGAAACGTGTACGGACGGATTTGAAGATGTTCCCGATGGACCCTTGAAGATGGACGTCTCTGATCGTGCTGCTTAGGTGAAGGAGGTGACCAGCAACGCTCTGGCTTTCATAAATAGTTATTATGCTAATAAAATGTCATAGATGCTGCTGAGTATAAGTTACTGCAGTGATTGTGACCAGGAGATCAAGAGTTCGGGTAGTGAAAACAGCTTTGTCATTTGGCTCTTCTCCGAAATTGGCGCATTACGGAAGCTTAATCGAACGAGCTAAGCATTAGGAAAAAATATTAGTTCAAGCTTTTAGACTATTATCAAAGTGTGATATTTTCGCAGTACTTTTGGGGTGGGGTGGGGTGGGGGGAAGGAACAAATTAATGAAAAAATAAATTGATGGGGCGACTTTATTTGGTTTCATTTCGTTTTCCGGGCTATATCAAACAAAAGTAATTTTGGTTCTAACTTTTCTTCCCCTTTGCTTTTTGTTTTTTCTTTTCCCATAGTTCTTTATAATGTCTTTTTGCGAGATTTTAGGTCTAAGAAGTGTTTGGTTGAACTTATTAACCGGTCAAATTGGCTTATAAGTATTTTTTGGCTTATTTATGTATTTGGTAAAATTAAAAGTGCTTACAAGTTAAGTGCTTATAAGCCAAAAGCCATAAGTTGGTCTCCCCCAAACTTATCAAATTTTAACTTATAAGCACTTTAGGTTTAACCAAAATATTTACTATTCTATCCCTAAAATACTTTTTTTAAAAATAAAACTGTTCGTATAGTTTAACTCTTCAAAACCTATAAACAGACGTTGCCTTTCAGCCATGCCTCTATAAACAGGCGTTGCCTTCTAGCCATGCCTCTGCAACAGTAGAGGGGTTGATGTTATTGCTTCCTCTGACGAATGTTTTAATCTTATTTATTACAAACAATACAAATTAAGTGCTTATTTCTTCTCTACAAATATTTTGTGCATTATTTAAGGTTCTCTTCTTAAATTTTGTTAATTTATACTCATCCCTTCTAATTTATGATTGTATACTTATCATAACATAAATTATATTTATAAAAAAGATATTATCGAATTATTTTTATAATTAAAATAACATGATAAATAGGTAGAATCTATGTAGAATCTAAAATTTTGAAGAAAATAACGTTTTTAGTAGTGTAAATTGTTATGGGGTCATTTAAGTCATTTTAACATAAAAAGAGCTTATCAGCATTTTTTAATCAATCAGTTTCAACTGCTTATTATTAATTACAACACTTTTATCCAAATACATAACTGCTTATTTTTTAAATCAAATTAAATACTTAAAAATATTTTTCAGCACCTAATGCTTCAGCTACTCTAAATTAAGTCAAACGGGCTATAAGTCATTTTAGGAATTTTGAATTCGGTTATTCATGCACACAAGAAGTGACCTTATTTGTGGCACATAAGAGGAGTGGCGAAATTGCTCTCTCCTTCAAGTGTTGTACCCCGTTTTAATTTACGTGATATATTTGATTTCATACAAAGTTTTAAAAAAAACTAGAATTTTTAAAACTTGTTATTCTAACTACATATATTTTTGTGTGGCTTATAGAACTTTTTAAACTTGTGATCATAAATATAGAGTATAATATTTATGTGTCTATAAAAACTTCTCAGTGTTAATTTAATTATTTTTAAATATAAAAATATAGTATAATTCTTTTTGAAATGAATTAATAAGAAATTATATTACGTAAACCGAAACGGAAAGGGTACTAAATAATATAGTTTATTACCATTTTACTTTCTTGTCTCTAACAACTTGTTTGGATGGTTGTTACCCATTGTATTGTATCGTATCATTACTTTAGATACGATGTTTGTTTTGATTGTTACTTAAATTTTATTGTATCGTATCGTTAAATCCGTCGTTACATAACGATGAAATGTGTCACTTTATGTAACGACCGATTTGGTGTGGTCGCGTCGTTGCCTTGTCTTTTTCTCTCAATCTCACCATTCTTTATTATTAAATAGTTTTATTTATCATTTATCCTACTTTTTTATATAATAATTTTATCATGTATTATACTTTTTCTTTATAATATTATAAGTTTATTCTTCATATCCCTGGTGCGTGATATCATAAAACGATGGCAAACGACACAATCTATCCTAACATTGTATTTATCAAACGATACAGTACAATATAATACAGTATGATACGATACATTATGAAATGATACGTGACAACCATCAAAACAAGCGGTCATTTCTGATAGGGTAGTTAGTGTAAGTTGACTTGGATGAGGATTTTGGATGATGGCACAGACCTAAATTCGTTTGGACTACGGTTGAGTTCCCAGATTGTGTAGTCCACGTTACTTTATCTAATCTAGTGTATTTGCAGCACTAGTTTATGAGTAGCTTTGTGTGAATATGAATGAATGTAGGGGCACCTGTTTTGCATCTATTTATATAATATCTTCAATAATGTAATAGTGAAACGAGGATGGTGCATGATTTTGGTAATCATCTACTAATTGAATAATAAAATTAAAAACGAAAAAATGTGCTAATGGAACTTTGGTTATCATCTACTAATTGTGATAGTTGTCATAGGGGTGATTTATGTCATTCGAATTCTGCCCGAGGTTCACTTCCGTGCGGCAATCAAGCCTAGCCTTGATTTAAGTCTTTCCAACACTTAGTTTTATTTTAGGGACATTTTGAACTTAGAATGAAAATAGGCAAAAAACCAATAAATAAAGGCACACGATATACAGGAATTTCTTCCCAACTCGTACTAATATGTGAATACAAGAACACAAAAGCCAACCCTATGGCCAAGACAAAGAATTTCCTAATTCCCTGCCCCAAAATATTTTTCCACCCTTAGGAAATGGCTTTGACGATTTTGGCTTAACAAATGCACAAAAGCCAAGTTCTGCCCCGTTTTGGACAGCCTAGGCAAGTATATATAAGCCTATAATCAGTTGACAAGCCCCAACTGATGGCCAAACAAGTTAGGACAAAGTACAAAAACGTGCCCATGTTTTAGGCCATGATCAGCATGTCTTGGAAGAGGTTGCAACTACCAACTGCTTCCCATGTGCTTAGCACATGTTTTCCAACGGCTGCTTGTGCACAACATGTGCCTAATTTTCACCCAACTGCTTTGTGCCAAGGCTGGCATTGCGCCCAGCCTTGCCTTTGACACTGCTCTCCGCCAATGTCATGGCCCCAGCTCGCCAACCACTGACTTAGCCGCACACGTTCATTGCCACAATTGCCCGCTTATGTCAAGTCGTCCTCGACTTGATTAAATCTGCCCGCATCAATTGCCATTGCTTGCCTTGCCTTGCCTTGCCATGTCTTTGCCCCTGCTTGACATGGCTTTGCCTTGCCATTATTTCGCCAACCCGCACATCCAAGTGAAATGCGCCTTGCTTTCGTTCAAGGTGCGTTTGTCAAACCCCGCACAGTCCATCATGCCAAGCTGCCCGACATGATGTTGCCCCAAATTTCAAGTTGTGTGCCAAGACCATCATGAAACTACTTGTCACAACCCACACCTGCCAAGTTAAATTTACGATCCTCTTTGTATTTAGTCGTATACTCTTAATCTACTCTTACACTTCATGACTTACATATGGTTTAAGGTTCAAATAAATTAGATATAAGTTCGAACCATCATTTCTCAGTTCTTCATGGTGTTAAGAGCTATGGCTCATGGTGTTGTGTTCCTGGAATTATACTTTGAGAGTACAGGGATTATAAGGTCGATTTCTCCTTGATATCCTTCACATATATCTGGTAGCCCGTAAAGTGACATGAAAGAGCCAAAAAAATCATTTACGAAAATAAAATCTCGAATTTGTTTAATCTCCACACTTTGTCTGATTTGCTTAGACCCTTTTGGATTCTAGTTCTCCTCAACTTTACGCAGAAATAATATCATGATAAAAAATAGTCATTTTCGATTTTACATAATTCAGGTCTCCCGAGTCGCATCATCATTAAACTATGCCGGAAACGTAAGGTCTGATGCCAAAGCCGTTCAAATATCTCCACCAGATACACTCTAAGCAGAAAATGTAACAACGATTTCCATTTCAGCTTCAGCAATCTGCAACTTTACACAGAGCACTTCAATGGGACAAAAGGAAAGTAACACATCAGGTAAAGGTGTGTCGCTGAGAGACAAACTTGGAAACTTTCAAACACTTAAAAGCAAAGATGGATCCGATAGCCTCAGTTGCGCCACCAAAACATCAGCAAATGGATCTCACGGCAAAGCAACTAGAGCAAATTAGACAGCATTATCAACGTCTCCTTCCATTCCCCCTTTGATAAATATCATAGGCATCTAAAACTTCTTGACTCATTTCATTCATATACCTCATTGAGGTCACTATTGATCATCTCTATAATCGGGGTTCTCCTTCAAGATGACAAAGCCTTCAAGAATGGGCGAGAGCGGAATGTATCTGTGCATTGACAACAAATATGAGCAAGACAAGAAGCTATAGGAACTACACTGTTAAAATATTATGACTGGGATCAGTTGAAATGCAAAAATTTTAAAAAAAATATGTCTGCAAAATCATATCAAACTCCAAAGCATAAGAAGAAGCATACTTCTCGGTTGCGAGCTCAGCTCGATCACCGGCAGCAAGGAGAACCGGGGTTGAGTGAGTCTGGAAACCAGTAATGGTCTTGGGTCGACCTGCCTGACCTACAACATCAACAGCTTGGCCAACACGGACAGGAACCGACAAGGGTTTCAAATTTTCATCCACAGTCAGCAGCATCCTCGGCTATGAAGCCAGGGTAGAAGGAAATAAAATTAGGAGTTGATAGTGGGAAAACCAGAACAGGATACAAAAGAATAGGCTTGTTCAACAGATAGCAAACCTGCATAGCTAAAGTGAGGAAATATAGCACGATATGATATTTCCCCAAGATAATGGCCTTCATATCAAGACATGCATGCAGCATAGTTACCAGTCCAGCCAATGCAGTCCTGAAAAGGTTCAAAGCTGGTCAGCAATGCAGCTCTACATAGGATCAAAGAGAGCTAGTATATTAAACTTGAGCTGTATTCTATCAATCAGCCAACTAGCTCAATCCTCTGAATACTGATTAGTCAGTATTTTTTTTTAAATCAGTTAAAGAACAAATCTACAGCACAGACTGCAAAAGAAATGGCATTTAGCAGATTTAATGCACCAATGTTCACTGTTACACATCAAGATGAGAACTCTTCTTCATTGCATTAGAAAATCATTTTCAACTCGTGTGGTGGATATGCTTTTGAACGCTTTGTGTAGAGACTAGATAATGCTTGCCCTTCCAAACATCAATATGAAGAACCACATGCAAGTTGTAGAAAAGAGGGCTTACGGAGATAACAGAAAGTGTTCAGAATGATATGGTGAGAGAGTTAACAATCCCTTTCCCAAATGAACAAGACCTTGGGCAATCCGTACCTGCAGAAGTAGTGATGCCAATGATCAGAGAAAGGGGTCGTAATTGAATATTACAGGAGCCAAAAGAGAACTAAGAAAATTAGTTCTTACGCAGAAGAGAAGGTTGGCTTCTTTGTAATAGTAACTGGAGAGATTGCGCAGCATGCCAGCTATTCTGGCATTGTTTGTTCCTGCACCTATCAATCCCAAGGAAATGATAGCAGCCTACATACAGTATTTAGATAAGCAGTTGAGATTTGAGAAAGAAAAAAGACTATAGTAACACAAATATCTACTTTCTGCTGTTCCTCAAACATACCATAGCTACTTCGGAGTCTGAATCATGACTAAGCCTGCTCAGTGTGTCCATCACATTGACCTGTCCAAGCAACCAAGGAGGAGCAAAACGTATGCTGGTACGTGAGAAACGAGAGAAGAAGAAAAAGCCTGGGCATCTACAGCTTATGATAAAACTTTCAGTAACTCGACTCTAAAGAAGCAACAGAGAAGGACAAAATGAGGTCAATGATACATATATTTTCCAATATACCTTTGGATTTGAAATGCAGAGGAGGGCAAGAGCCAAAGGAACTGCTCTTCTGATATTTTGCTCTCCATATTGTAAAAGGTGTTCTAGCGAGCGTATGGCCATCTCGAGCCCCAGTTCTTCAGCCATTGCCACTATTGCAATACCAAGGACGGCAGGTCCCTGGAAGGTTTCACCCTTCTCAAAATGTTGGGCACATTGACCAAGAAAATGTTGGACCTGAGACATTGAAACTTTCAGCTATTGCTGTTACTCTCATGAAACCACTTAAAAGCACAAGTCTTGTACTACCTTGAGCACATTGCCTGTCCCAGCATAGGCACAAGAAAGCAGGGTCATATCGCAATGTTTTCTAATCTTTTCATTGAAAGTCTTTGAGACCTCAGCTGTAGCCTCGACACTTTCCTATAAAAAATGGCAGACGGATCCAAAATCATCATGCCAAGAAAAAAGGTTCCGCAAGATCTAACAGTTCGCCGCAAGAACATTGATCAACAAATATCCAGGCTATAGGGATACTAACGTTAAGAACAAATATTTTTCGTTTCAAGGTTATTTCTATATAGCATTGTTACCTGTTTTCCAAGATACAGGAGACCGAGACCAAGAGGCAACAGGCGGGCAAAGGGCTCGCCTAATTCTGACTCACTTCTTTCCATCAATGCAAAGATTATTGCCTGAGCAATCTCTTCATTGCACGAACCCACATATACCAATCCCAATGATATAGCAGTAAAGGCAAGCACATCAAGGGAAGCCTTACTATCTCCAAGTATTGGAGTCAATTTACTACGGATCTGAAAATCATGAAGTCAATTAAATAGTCGTATACCTCTAGAACCTTCTGCTGTACCAAATATAAAGTTTTTACACAGTTGACCTATTGCTAAACTGCAAAAGAGTTTCATGTCCACACAAACCAAAAGATAACTAGGAACTCTACCTGCTCATTCTGAGAACCAGCATAAGCAAGACCAAGGCCCATTATAGCACCAATTCTAATTGAAGGTTCCTCTTTGTCTATGTACTCAGCTAGAAGTGCCAATGCCTGCTCAAAAAAATTAAATTAACATCCAGGCTAGCATGTTTTGCAGAAGAAACATAGTGAAACACAACATCAAGGAGCTCACAGGATCACATTCGTTCTTGATACCACAGTTTACAATCCCAACTCCTAATAGTGCACCGGCAATGACATGGGTATCAGTACTATGGAAATACTTGTCAATTTGTGCAAGACCAGAATCAACATCCCAAAGCAGGATCATACCCTAAATGTTTAGGCAGGAACAATCATTAATTCATGATAGATAATGAAAAAAGAACAGTGACACCTGACCAGTAAAACTACGCACCAGACTTGCTGCAGCACTAGCTTTTCCATGTTCTTTATTTTTGAAAAGCCAGCTTGTTGAGGCACCACCACTTGACGCCTCTGATGGTGCAGTCATCAACTTATCCTGGAACAGAAATATAAAGTGAATAGAGTATGTAATATATATATATATATATATCCAGCAGAACGCATTATATACCTGACCGAAGCCAGCATTCACAAAGGCATTGACAAATGTAGAGGCCAAATTTTGTCTTGCTGAATCTACACTTGCCCCCGCACTAGCCCGGCCATCGAGCAAATGTGGCTGATAAATTAAAACAAAGGGAATCAGCACAAATTTTGGTTACCAATGTCTTCTGTTTGCCGGGAGTGGTGATAGATAATAAACATAACTTCACCAAGGATGCCAGGAAATAACAAACAAGATATATTGTTCCACTCACAGTTTTTCTTTTCTTCCTTCTAGTGGGTAATTCAAGGAGATAAAAGGAGTGTTGAGATTGCCTATTTGATCACGGTAGCGACAGGATGAGCTGGAAAAGTATGAAATTATGGTGCGCTCTTTTTTCCTTTTTTTTCCTTTTTGGGNACATTGCTAGGTACTTCGCCCACCGAAAGAACCGACAAAAAGTCAACAACACACACCGCCCAGGCAATGTCGGTTCATATATAGGAATAGAGATTATAAGCAACAGTAGATGCAAAACAAACATAATTAGGAGGAAAGGATATATTAACAAGAGCAAACCTTGTATATGTCTTCAGGGGTTTTTGGTTCCATGACCTCAATATCACGAGCAAGTGTAAGATAGCCTTCACTTAATTTAGCATTGTTAATAATCTCCTGTAATCCTTCTCTTTCTTCATCTTCTGCACACGCCTCTTCATCAAGCTCAAATGTTTGACCCTGCATTTCCAAACATTAAATCAGCAATCTGAGATGAACCATCAAAGACAAAACAGATTTATGTCACAAGCTATAAATCCTGCACAAATAACTCTCAGGGCAGGTGATGCGGGGTCGGAGAGAAATTATTCGGAAATAAAGGGAAGATAGGACGTGGAGAAGAGAATCCAGCGAAATTTAGGACGGCCACCTAGGAAAATTCACATCGTGAGCCGGAAAATGGCAAACAGAATAGAATAATGGAGAACTTACATGGCGAGCAAGAATGTAACAGAACTGCTTCTTCCGCAAAAGATCATCACACGACGTAAAAACTTGCTTTACATACTGCAAACAGATGCAAACCAAGAAAAAGTAATTAACCTATACCCAAATTTCAATTTTACAATCTATGGATCCACTAGACTCTAACTTAGAAGAAAACAGATCCATTAGACTTTAGCAAACATCCCTACACTCTAACAAGCGATTTTTCTTTTAAAGAACGGGAGGAGAATGAGAATAGAAATAAAAAATGCATACCTGAAAGTTATCTAGGTATAGTGCAGTCACTAGCGCACTTGGATACTCCTCAAATTTCATATAGATAGTGTATGCAATATCAAGAACCAACATGTCATCAGGTCCAGGAAGGTATCTGTTAGACAGCAAAAATCATGAATTCTAATGCAGAGGTCATGGAGAATCTAATGTAAACATTAGACAACATTGAGGACACAGGAAATCGCCAGCAGAAAACACACAAAAGAAAGGATGCATCACATTTTTTTTGGTTTGATAAGTACATAGCATCTGTCTTTATATCTGGAAAAGAAGGCACCAGCATTTTACCCCTTGGCTTCCACCAGAGAGGAAGGAATACACAACTAAAGCAAGCTGAGAATCGGAAAGAAGGCCTTCCGAAGCATTTTACTGCTCAAGAAAGACCGAAAATTTGCATATATTTTCTTGATAAGGTAAATTATATTAATCAAAAGGGAGAAAACTCCCGTATACAAGAAGTATACCAAAAAGTAGAGAATTTACATCAGAACTTGATTCTCTACCAATGACGCCCAATCTTCTAAACAAGCAGGGGCTATATGACTATTCTTAAGAATAGACTATTTTTAAGATGTGAAAAGGAGACTCAATCCCCTCAAAAGCTCTCGCATTTCTCTCTCCCCAAACTATCCACATGAGAGCTAACGGGGTAAACTTACACGCCTTTTGCTCTCTTCTTTTGCGGAAACTGGCCGGCTATATAACATTTCCTTTACAGTACTTGGCATCATCCATTGAACACCAAAAAAATTCAGGATTGCCCTCCACAAACCCGAGGACACAGGGCAATACAACAAAAGATGGTCAACTTCTTCACCTGACCTTTTACACATGTAGCACCAACTAACAAGTGTAATTCCTCTCTTTCGCAGATTTTCAGCAGTCAAGATCATTCCCCTTGCCCTAGCCATGCAAAACAGCACGCCTTCGTGAGCGCCTTAGGAATCCAGATTGAGGAAAAGTGGCCTCCTCTCTTACTAACATACTCTGGTAAAAGGACTTTTAGGTGAACAAACCATCGCCACGCAACCCCCATCTCCAAGAATCACAAGATGGCTGGGGCCTGTCTTGCCCATATAGCAGTCCCAACAAATCTTGGAGCTCCGCAATCTCCCAATCTTGCATGTTCCTTCTAAATGAGAGGTCCCATACTACCCCTTTCATGCTCTTGCAAATCTGTTGAACCATCTATTCCTTCTAGTTTGAAACTCTGAAGACGCGGGGGAAAGAGACCCTCAGAGTATCCTCTCCACACCACCTATGATTCCAAAAGTTGATTCTCCTTCCATCTCCCACCCTGTAAGTGATGTTGCCATTGAAGGCTTCCCAACTCTTCATGATGCTCCTCCACATGCCACACCCAAAAGGTGCTGTGATCGCCTTGGTCTTCCAACCCCCTCACGTGAAATCGTACTTTTCTACAATGACCTCCCACAAATAGAACATGCTCTTCTACCCCGAATCTCCATAGCCACTTCCCCAACAAAGCTCTATTGAATACCCTAAAATCTTTTACTCCAAGTCCACCCAACTTCTTTTGGGAAGTGACTGTTTGTCAATTCACTAGATAAAACTTTCTAGTTCCATCCGCCGCATCCCAAAGAAAATTCCTTTGAAGTCGCTCCAGTTTTTCTGTGATGCTCACACAGGGACAAGTAATAGGTGGGCATACTTGATAAAGTGCTTTTAATAAGCACTTCCTTACCGCCTTTTGACAAGCACCATTTCTGCCAGCTTGTTAATCTTTTTTCAACCCTTTCGATCACTGGATTCCAAACCGTAGTATCCTTATATGAAGCACCCAATGGGAGACCCAGGTAATTAGTGGGAAGAGAACCCACCTTGCATCTGAGAACATAAGACAAAGCATCAATGTTAGTAACCTCACCCACCGGCAAAATCTCACACTTGCCGAGGTTGATTTTGAGTCCTGATGCAATGTGAAACCACTGCAGGAGCTGCTTCAGGTAGGTTAACTGATCCATATCAGCATCACAGAAAATCAAGGTGTCTGAGAACCCTTGATTTTGAGTCCTGATACAATGTGAAACCACTGCAGGAGCTGCTTCAGGTAGGTTAACTGATCCATATCAGCATCACAGAAAATCAAGGTGTCTGAGAACCCTTGATTTTGAGTCCTGATACAATGTGAAACCACTGCTGGAAGAGAACCCACCTTGCATCTGAGAACATAAGACAAAGCATCGATGTTAGTAACCTCACCCACCGGGAAAATCTCACACTTGTCGAGGTTGATTTTGAGTCCTGATACAATGTGAAACCACTGCAGGAGCTGCTTCAGGTAGGTTAACTGATCCATATCAGCATCACAGAAAATCAAGGTGTCATCCGCAAAAAGCAAATGAGAGACTCTTCAGGCACTGGGGCCCCGATCAGAGTTGAGAATCCTCACAAGAAGCCTCCGCCCGCCGAACGATCCAACATTTTACTCAGAGCATCCATCACTAGAATGAATAACATGGGGAATGGGGGGTCACCTTGCCTGAGACCCCAGAGCTGCTAAAGAAACCACACGGGCTACCATTAACCGGGACAGAGAATCTGACTAAGGAAATGCAAAACTTGATCCATCCCTTCCATCTTACCCCAAACCCCATCCGTATCATAATGAAATCCAAGATTTCCCAATTGACATGGTCGAAAGCCTTCTCAAGGTCCAACTTGCATAGTAAGTCGGGTTCTCTATTTTTCCTTCTGGAGCATACAAGTTCATTTGCCACCAAAGCTGCGTCTAGGATCTGCCTACCTTCCACAAACGCATTCTGAGAGGACGATACATACACGTCAAGAACCTTCTTGAGTCTAACAGATAACACTATAAAAATAATCTTGTAAATGCTCCCCATGAGACTAATAGGCCTGTAGTCTCTGATACAAGATGCACCTTCTTTCTTAAGCACAATGGTAATAAAAGAAGCATTGATACTTCTCTCGAAAACACCATTCACGTGGAAGTATTCAATGGCTTCCATCAACTCCCCCTTAATGGTGTTTTCTAAAAGCATAAACACTACACATTGACATAACTCCAAGAAATCTAATTTTGCCAAGAGAAATTCAAAGGATTCATATATGCTAACAGGAACTCCAAAATTGTGTCCTGAGCAAACTCACTTTGCCGAACTGGTGAGATAGGAGCATGTCCTTTTGTAATTTGTACTATCAACATGCTCGACTAAAAGATCAAGATCTTCCACCTGAAATTATTCAAAAAAGATATCTCACTAGTGACTCGCATAGAAACGACATATAATTATGTAAGGGCAGGAGAGAAACAAATACCTCCATTAAAAGATCGACAGCCTCAGGTTCAGCATTATGCTACATTGCAGAACAAGATAGCAGTCAAAAATTGGTAGCCTTTCAAACAAAAGAAAAAGAGATGAAAACCAATCTACGCTTCCCCATCAGAACAGGATAAAAGGAAAGATACCTTTATAGATCTATCTTGCAACTCAACTACAATTAGATATGCAAAATGATACCTTCATGTGAAAAGCAACAATTTGTTGCACAAGCTCCATTAGATCATCAATTGGGCCTTCTTCACCCTGAAATAGTTTACACATCATAAGAACAGAAACAGAAAAGCTGATTAACACCTCATTTCAGAAGTTATTGCATGATGTAGATGTAAAAAAGCATGTTGTAACATTCATAAAATAACGGTAGAAAAAGGCGTGAAGTTGTTTGCTACTGTTTATTTAACTAAATTAACAATATAATATAGATAAATGTCACAATCTTCAAGCAAAAGATTTGTACGCATAACTTATTGTCCAGGTAAGAGAAACAATGACTTGTAAAAAGATGATAATAGGTACATATGTACAGTTGCAGGAAAGTTAGCCTGAATTGCATATGCATAAAGTAACTAAACTCTAAACAAAGGATGAACAACACAAGCTGTAGGAAAACACATTAAAATATTCTTCTAATACCTTACGCAACTTAAGAAATGAAGGAAAACGAACCTGCCGTTTTGCATACTCTTGTGAGATTTCTCCAGCCAAGTTCCTGTAGAAACAGTCAGTTACCCAGTACTTGAGCGAAAAAATGGATTAAGGAAGAATTGGGAAATGAAACACATTAATTCACACAGAGAGTAACCAGCCTAGAGTTAGTATCTCAATCAGACACCCACCTCGTGAATTGCAATGGATAATTAGCATTAACATTACACAACAGTGTAGACACACTTCTTTGGATGAGGGTGACAGTGATGTCCAGTTCAGTTTGCGCCCAACCCGCAATCGGACAGCATACTAAATCCCATAAGCACAGGTGCAAGTTATTCCTGCCGCTAAGGCTGGAGTAGATGGGCCCACACTGAATGTTGTAGATGGGATTCGGATTAGGAATCTCCATATTATTACTCCTACAGCTCAACCCCCACCCCGTGCGGACAAGGGCATAGATACACTTTACTACTGCTAAGTGTTCCTTACCACTTAAAAGGGACCAAAACTCATAAAAATCTATAAGAGTTTATTTCCTGATCCTACGTCGACTTAACATGCAACTGCACTAGGTCATCATTAATGTCTGCCCAGACTGGGAATTAACATAAATGAGCCTGTTTAAGAGCCGTACAGCACAGAGAAGATGCAGATTTTCTAAAGTCAGTTACTGGTTTGCTATTACAAAGTAGGTTCTAAGATAATCACAAATAAAATAAACAAGGGAAAAAACAAAGAGGATAAGGATACTTGAATAGGAATTTAAAAAGATAATGTTACTAGATGTCAAGCATACCTAACGTATTCATGTCCCCAGGAACCAATATCGCCTTGAGAACCCAACAGTCTATACTCCAAGCTCTCCTGTAAGAACCAATACATTAGTAATAGTCATAAAATAGATGATAAAGTTGTTGAAGTCGCCAACACGAGTAATAGTATATCACACATGCATAATTATTAGTACTCCAAAATAGAACATACCCTTTCTCCTTCAGCAGACATTGTCAATGCCAAAACAGAAAGTATATCTGCCAGAAGTTTCTGCATGCAGTTGAAGTTGCGTGAGTGAAATTTATTCAACTTTTACAACGATTAAGTGCAATGCCAGTTCCATACCTTCATATCCGAGTCTGGCATTTTCTCATAATATCCCTTTAGTGTTCCATAGTGGGGACGCAAGAACTTTAATGGTTTTGGAACTGATGTCATTGAGCTTGTTGATGTACGAATTTCCTGTCTATAACATAGGAAAGATAATAAGCAAAATAGACAAAAACGAGATGTCCTTGCTTATGTAAAGGAAAGACCCTAGAAGTTTAAGGATTGAAGATTTAAACTGGGATCTGATTTCTCATTCAAACTGAGAAATATGCATGCCTCATAATGCATGTAGCGCATGCTAATTCAACAAAGAGCTATCTTTTACACATCCATACATTTATTTTCCATGGGTTTTAGTGTCTAATCGATGGATGTCTAAGGACTTCCAAAGGAGGTCGCATCTCTTTCTGAAAAAGTTCCCAAAAGAAAATGCCAGCTAATGATAAACTTGCACCTATTACATTTGATATCCAAGATCACTTTACTAATAGGTGTAAGCATATAAACCTTTTCGTCGGAGGGAGAACAAAAAAAGAGAAAGGGGGAATGTTGGACAATCTTCAACCTGCTATTACCAATAATGAGATAGGGCACCTTAGAGCACTAAAGGCAACTTCTATCAACCCTCAAAATGCCAAAAAAAACACGAGCATGCAAAAAAAATTGATTCCAGAATAAACTAGAATAAAGCCCCAAAACACTTGCTATTAAAGGTTCAAAGTTAAGCTCAACAAAAGCAAGTACCTTTTACACTATCTATAGCTGTAAACATTGTCCAACTTAAATGGGAATTCAGCAACTCACCTCAACAACTACCCCTCAATCCCAAACTAGGCGGGCTTCAGTATCCACTTTCCGGTAAATACAAATTCCACATGTATGGCAAAAAAAAGGGAAAAAGAAAATACCTCATGCTCTCAAGGGCAACCTTCTGTAATCCTGGATCAGTGTCTTGAACTCTCTCCACATACAGTTCCAATTGCTGCTTCAATGCCAAATCCTCCTCCGACTAATACCACCAAAATCAACATATAAACAAAAAAATACAATTAAAACATAAACTGAGCAATTCTGTACGAGTTCAGTGATTGCTTTGATACTTACGAGATCTTCGTCTTTCTTATCATCCTTCTTCTTTGGGTCCTTAGAAGGAACGTTAATGGTGGCCTCTTCTCTGGCGGACTTGCCACCGCCGGTGCTACCGCTAGCACCAGTACTGTTTGGATCCGGAGTCTTTGACATTTTTAGCTAAAACCCTAGCAGAGAAATTGCAGAGATATAAGTATAAATTATAGAAGTGAATTGTGTAAATAGCTTAGTTTTTATTCAAATACAGGTGAACATACGGGAAGAAAACGAGCACTGACTATAGAAGAACAAGAACAAAGGTTTTCGTTTTCAGCAAGCAAAGGTTTGTACTTTGGTTTTCTTTCCGAGACTTAGTTATATCTGCAGACAAACGAGAGAAGAAGTGAAACCGGATCCTGGGCTTTCCACTTTAACAGCCCAAAGATGGTGTCTTTTAAACCCAAAATGGTATAGTTTGGGGGGAGCGTACTGTTAGCCGCTAATCACTGTTTAAAATGTTTTTACTCTTTAGTTACTGTTTTAATAAATTTTAACTCATGTCCTTAACTTTTGAACTTAACTTCAGGACTTCAGGACTGCATGTCCTTAACTTTTGAACTTAACTTCAGCACTTCAGAACTATATGTCATTAACTTCAGGACTACATGTTCTTAACTTTTGAACTTAATTTCAGGACTTCATAACTACATGTCCTTAACTTTTGAACTTAATTTCAGGGCTTCAGAACTACATGTCTTTAACTTCAGGACTTGTAATACTAAGTTCAGGTCTTCAGGACTACATGTCCTAAACTTTTGAACTTAACTTCAGGACTTCGGGACTACGTGTCCTTAACTTTTGAACTTAACTTCAGGACTTCAGGACTACATGTCCTTAACTTTTGAACTTGTAACACTAAGTTCAGGACTTCAGGACTACATGTCCACATAAACTTTAAAATCATAACAAAATTCTTCTTTTATTCCACGTAAACTTTAAAATCATAATCACAAGCAAAAACAAAACAAAAACTTGAAATTAAGACTCATAAATCAAAAAACAGCAAAGAGCATAAGGAGGAAGAGATCAACCAAGTTATAGAGTGAATTCTCGTTGACGGTGGTGAATGACATGGTTTACAGACCGGACAAGGAAAATGGGGTATTTCCGTTTGGGAAGAAAAGGTTAACATTGTCTTTTAATATTAATTTTAATAGACTAGTGATTACTATTGCTAAGCATTAAAATGCTGGATAAAAAGTAAATACCACTTGGCTACCCCACACAATTTTTACATAGTTTGGTCAGTTTGAAGAGCTGCTCAAATTAGCGAAACGAGCCACAATCTTATAAACTTCAACATTAGTCTTATTTAACATGTACCCATTTTCTTAAAATTTATAGGCAGCCCCTTAAAATTGGCTTCAGATTTTATTTCGACACTTCAACTAAGACTAGTACTTATTGGACACTTCGATCCTAATAGAAGTGTGTCTATTGAATCCACCAGCTGATCTGGCAAAAGAAATGACTTTTACCCAAAATTTGAGCATGACTAGTTAAATATAATTTTTTTTTAATCCTTAATCTCCTTTCTCTCTAATCTATATCATCTGCGACCGGCGACATCGGCGGTGGATCGCACTATAACAACTTCGAAGATGACCTCATAGTGTGAATATGGTGTTGAAGGGATGGTGATCTTGAGTTGATTGTCTGGTAAATGTCGTTAATGGTCCCTAGTGGTGAAGAAGCAGTATATTTGATGGCGTCGGATGGCCGAAAGAAAATGTGGTTTAAGGTGAAAGCACAGTTAAAGTACCTCTTGGTAGTGAAATGATCTTAATGGGTTACATGGGTCGCTCTGATGGTTTAATTACTAGAGAAGATGGAGGCAATATTTGATGCAGTTATGGTATGAAATAAGAAAATAATGGTGGTTTTGGTGGCGAAGGGGTGTCGGCAATGGAGTTAAGGTGGAGTTTTAAATTAGAAAATGTGATTCATTTTTTACAATGTTGATTGTTTTGGTTAATTAGAAAATTGAATTAATATTGGATCCGTTCAAGCTTGTGAATTTTTCCGTTGAAAGAGAAGCTATTGATTGTTTGGTTGGAAGGCAGAATACATTGACATCGGTAAGGGAGGGGGGATGACAGTGGGGTCCTTTTCTCTTTCTTTTGTTTTTTATTTTTCCTAAGGTTTTTTTTTATATTCAAAAACCACGTGGCTTGTTTTGATAATTTTGCCACGTCTCATACGTGTAGTTCACTCGCCTACTTTCATCTTCACACATTATGAGAGGTGTTCAATGGGTACATTTTTATTAGGGTTAGAGTATTCAATTGGAACAAGTCTTAGTTAGAGTGTCTAAATGGGATTTGGGACCAACTTTAAGGGGATGTCTATGTATTTGGCCAATTTCTTAAATAGTACACAAAGTATAGACAACTTCAAGCCTTTTTCTCCTCATATTCCTCCTCCTTCTTCTTATTTGTTGTGAAAATAAAGGTGATGGTAATTTATTATAAGACCCCGTAAAATTTTGTGCTCAAAACCTAGTAGCTCGTAGTGCCATGTTCGGAATATGTATTAGGAATGTGTAGAACCCTTTTTATTGATTTTGCACTTAAAAATCAAGAATTAAAATTTTCCAGAAAATTGTCATTATACGGTCCAGAATGCTATCGCAGATCAGGTATGCGGACCGTATTTCTGCCGCAGAGTTATTCAGCGAGTTAGTCGAAATTGATGTTGAAAATACGGTCCATTATGCGATCACATAATCCATATGCGGACCGCATAACCGCCGCATAAATTCCTCAAGGATTTGTGAAGGTCAGTTCTGCGGTGCATTATGCGACCGCAGAACAGGAATGCAGACCGTATTCCCGTCGCATTCCTAAGCAGAAACGCTCAGAGTTTTGGGACACTTTTGCGGTCCAATCTGCGAACCGCATTTCGATTATGCGATCGCAAAGTGCGACCACAGATCCCGCTCGGGCTTTTAAATTTTTTAAATTTTAAAACCGACCCCCTTTTTAATAAAACACCCCAACCCCTTATTTTAATCACGTTACTGGGCAAAATAAGAGAGAGGGAAGAGAGGGTCCTTGAGAGAGAAAGCAATCTTCATCAATTTGATTTTCTAAAGTCACCCAGGCTCGGAAATTCTTGAGTATTATCTTCATCTCCATTCTTGCAGGTAAGGTCCTAAACTCTTTTTCATTAATTTTCAGATTTTAATAAAAAGGGAGACTCTTATGCATCGATTCTTGGTAATAGGGGTCGAAACACTCATGCATGTCTATTAAAACCTAAAATATAGTAAGAGTAATTAGGTGTGAGTAAAGAATTGTGTAAAGGAGGGTTGATAACCTAAATATATTCGGGTAGTGATTGTGAACTTTGATTCTAAGAAATATGTATTAATTTTTGCACTAGATTGACGTTGCCAGACTTTTTGGTAAAGTTGGAAGTAGATATTAAGAGGAAATTCGGCTCCAGGTATGTATGGCTAACCTTTATCTTTGTAGAATCGCCCTGTTTGGTGTACGAATGTTTGGTATGTGATGTCTGCGTGGCTTGTTCATGAAATTATTGTAATTGTGCTTATGGTAAGAATTGAGGAACAAATGACGAAAGAAAATCATAAATGATGCAACTAGAATAACTGTGATAACCACATCTATGGCTTATTGGGGGCAATTGTTGTTGTGATGTAAAACACATGTGAGTTGTTGGATATGATGGAAAATAGTATTGATTGTCATGGAAATACTTGTAAATTGTTGTTGTTATTTTTTAAGAAGTGTTGTTGTTGATCTTTGTGAATTGTTGATTGTTGTTGTGTTGTTGGTGAATTGTGACCGTACGGTGGGATCGGGTTGTGTGCCGCAACACGAAGTTATAAGGTGCAGGTTGTGGTGATAAGGGTGGCCGAGGTAATAAGGGTGGAAAGTGATCGAAATCACTTTTGAAATAAACATTTGAGAAAATTGTGAAATCATTGACGTGAAATTGTGGAAGGGGAAATCATGAGAGATTGAAAACTTGTTTAGCTTGATTGTTCCTTTTCTTGTGTATTTGATTGTTGTTTCTATTACTGTTACCTACTTGTATATGGCTTGAGTTTACTTGGAGCAAGTTTGTTCATACATACCAGTACAATTCAAGTGTACCGACGTCCCTTTTTCCGGGGGCACTACATTCGTGTTATGATTGTAGGTGGATCCATAGCAGGTACTCCGGTCCACCGACCGTAGCTCTTCTTCACTTCCCGTCAGCTAAATTGGTGAGCCCCTTTCCTTTCGGGGCCCTGCGTGGCTCGTGCCGCTTCTGTTTTGGGATCTTATTTTGATATTTGTATAAGGTATAGCCGGAGCGTTGTTATCGACAAGTACGATATCATCCCTTTTTCATGTTTAGAGGCTCCGTAGACAGGAAATATGGGTCATGAACTTATGTAATATGTATTTTGCACGTTGGGCTATGTAAAGTGTAAACCATGTTATGAATCATGTACCATATGTATGTTTTGTAATAAAAAGGTATTTTGATTGTAAATGGTTATTTCTGTTGGCTAGTAAGTAATGAAAAATGCGGGGTAACACGTGGGGTAGGAGGGGAACCCAGGTCCGCTTGATCGGGGCTACCCGGTCGAGCGCCGGTCATGTCCCTCGGATTCGGGGCGTGACATTTATGGTGTTTGTGAGCATGTTTTAGGCCTCATTTGTTTGCACTTAATGGAGGTTTGAATCTTAATCATTCAGATCTAGCCCATATATGTATTTATTTTTTAGATCTTAACCCTAATTATTCAGATCCAGCCCATTAAGTCTATTTGTTTTTATCTTTTTTAAAAGCTATTCAGACATTACCGAATTAGACCCAAAAACAAAGTCCTACTAGCGTTCAGACTCTTTATAAAACTTTACGACGTTATTTCCGCAAAGATTCACTTGACGATAAGCTTTATTTTCGCAAAGTTTTACGCTTGCTTCTTCTCTTCTGTGCATAAAGTGACGCCTTTTTCTCACTCTTTATCTGTCATCGGCTACCCAAAATTTCTTTCTCTTAAACATGTAAGATTCTAACATTTAGAAAGTATTTTGCTACTATTTTACAAATTCCCAATACGCTTGCCTATTATTTTGTGAAAATATATTTGTTGAGGCTTGTCATGATCCAAATCGATGGGCCGCAATGGGCATCCGGTACCTCACTCAACCAATTATCAATGTAACATATCTCTCGTATTATAATAGGTAAATATGACGACCCGGCCAGTCGTCTCATGAGTTACCGCTCCATTTTTCCCATTTCTGCTTCTTTATGCTTTGTTATCCGTTGGTCGGATCAAGTCCGGAATAATTTTGGTAAGGTTTGAGACACTTAGGCTCTTTTAAGAAGGTTTAAGTTGGAAAGGTCAATCGGATGTTGACTTATGTGTTAGAGGGATCGGATGTGAGTTTCAATGGTTCGGTTAGCTTCAGGAGGTGATTTAAGACTTAGGAGTGTAAACAGAATGAGTTTTGGAAGTCCGGAGTAGAATTAGGCTTGAATTGGCGAAGTTGATATTTTGGTAATTTCCGGTTGGTAGGTGAAATTTTGATCCGAGGATCGGAATGGAATTCCGTGAGTTGCTGTAGCTTCGTTGTGTCATTTGGGATGTGTGTGCAAAATTTTAGGTCATTCAGACGTGATTTGGTTGGGTTTTTAATCGAAAGCGTATCTCGGAAGATTTTAGAAACTTAGGCTTGAATTCGATGTGATTTGGAAGATTTGATGTTGTTTGAAGGTTTTGATGGTTGAAACTAGTTTGAATAAGGTATTGGGTTATGTTTGTGCTTTTGGTTGAGGTCCCGGGGGCTTCGGGGTGATTTCGGATGGTTATCAGGAAGATTTTAGAACTTGGATGATGAAGAAAAATTACTACTTTTAGTGTTTTCCCACCTGCGGTTTGGGGACCGCAGGTGCGGTGTCGCACATGCGAGGGTGGAGGCCGCAGATGCGAAAGTTGGCTTGGGCGAGCAGTTACCGCAGAAGCGGATTTTGGACCGCAGATGCGGAAAGGTCTGGGCAAACCTTATATGTTATTTCTTTTCGCGATTTTGGGTTATTTCACCATTGTTGCCTTCAACCTTGGAGTTTTTGGAGCGATTCTGAAGAGAGAAATCAGGGGACTTCGTTGAGGTTAGGATTTTGGACCTAAAACTCAATTCTATGGTAGATTTTTATGGATTTAGGGCTGTAATTAAAGGAAATGACAGGCTAAAATGGAGGTTTAGGGCTTGAGTTCAAGAGAGTTTTAAATGGGGATTTGAGGGGTGATTTGGACTTCGATTTTTGTGTTCTTGGTATGTATGAACTCGTGAGAAGACGTGAAATCTAATGATGTGAAAATTTCTAAGTTTCGAGAAGTGGGCCAGGGACTCGGGTTTTGCTAATTTCGAAATTTTTGGTATTTTTTGATTATTTTTGCTTGGGCTTTGTTCCCTTAGTATATTGTGACGTATTCGTTCTGATTTTGGATAGATTCGACGCGCGTGGAGGCCGATTCTAGGGTCAAAGGCATCGCAAGCTAGAGATTTAGCCGGTTCGAGCTGAATAATGATTGTAAATGATGTTCTGAGGGTTTGAAACCCCGGATTGCACATCGTAGTGCTATGTTGAGGTGAATTACATGCTGGATAGCGAGCGTGGGGTAGAGAACCGTTGGGGATTGTGACTTAGTCCATTCCGATTGATAATTTTACCGCGTGTTTGATTGAAAACTATTTGTTATCATCATTGTTTGGGCTGAATGCCATATTTGGGCCGAGTGCCAACTATGTGAACCCTTCGGGGGTTGTTATTGATATTCCCTCACTGTTTTGATTTTATACTTGAACTCAGTCATGTTATTTTCCACTGTTTTCAAAACTCAGCCAAGTTTACTTTACTTTAACACTTGAAATGATATTTCAAATAATATTTTGGGCTGAACATCATGTTTTACTGTTGCTCGAGTGGCTTATATGATTTTTGACTGAGTAAGGTAGAGGGCCTAGTTGTGAGGAAATACTGATACTGATTTGAGGCCGAGGGCCTAAGATATGTACGCCACAAGGTGGCTTGTTGATATTGTTTATGAGGCAGAGGGCCTGAGATATATACGCCACAAGGTGGCTTGACTAATATGAGGCCGATGGCCTAGATTTGATGCCACGAGATGACTTGATATTGTGCTTGGGCCGTAAGGGACCCCTTTCGGAGTCTGCACACCCCCAGTGAGCGCGGGTACCTATTGTGATGTGAGATATAGCCCGAGGGGCTGGTACTGTTATGAGATTGTGCCTGAGGGCGAAACTTCTATGTGTTTACTTTGTCTTAATTACCTGTCATTACCTGTTGATTGTGTATTTGTGCCCGAGGGGCAAGACTTTATGTGTTTATCTTCTTAATTGCATGTCATTACCTGTAGATTGAGTGTTTGTGCCCGAGGGGCTGATTTCTGTGCTTATCTGCGCTAATTGTTTTTCATTCATTTGCATAACTGTTGAAAAGTCATTTTCAAAGGAAGTTTGAACTGAGCTAAGATGTTTTTAAGGGATTTCACAGCTTCATTGTTTTCCTAAATGGTTTTATACTGCTTCTATATAGCATGTTGGTATGCTTTATGTGATTTTTTACTGCTCAGTTATTATTTACCTTTATTACTCACTGAGTTGGAGTACTCACTTTACTTCCTGCACCTTGTGTGCAGATTCAGGTATTTCTGAACCTGGTAGCAGGTATTGGTTGATCAGAGGCAGAGTCATTGGAGTTTAGCAATGTAGCTGTCGGCGCTCGCAACACTACTTTTCTCCCTCTTTATTCTATTAGTCTGTACTTAGTACATTCCAGATTTTCATCAGATGTAGCTAGACCTTAATAGATGCTCATGACTAGTGACACCCCGGTTTGGGCCATGTTTGGGTTGTACTTTCGCATTGTTATGATATTATCTGCTATTTAAAAACTATTAAATCATGTTTTAGCGTGTTTTATTGTTGTTTAGCTGTTTGACTTTGAATTGGAGATGTGTCGACTAACCTTATCTTCACGAGAGACGCCATCACGACCGGGTATGAGTTTAGGGTCGTGACAATAAATGAGCCGGAAAGGCTGTCGTGTATGTAGAATATAACATGAGAGAATACTTGACATAGGACGACCCGACTTGATATAAAAACTTACATACATGACATCGGGGCCTATATGTTACACCCCATTCGTACGTGGAAGTACGCCATAAGTAAATTAATGTAAGCTCGGAAATGAGATGTTACATTCCGCATTTTCGTACGTTAAATCTTCGTCGTAAGTTAATCGACATAAGTTCGAGAATGAGATTTATTTTGGGACATAAGTATTACGCTATTTCAAACAAGGTACCCCGTATTTATGGACTAGTACCATACAAGGTACCACATGACCATGATAGTAAGGTATATAAATGTGTTAAAAGTGAGTAGTATTATAAGTATTTTGAGATAATTCTTAATTATGTGAGTAATTAATTAATTATTAAATTAGTGGGGGATTAACAAATTAATTAAGATATTTTCTCGATAATATTAAGGAGGACATCACCCATTAACGTGGCAGCCACAAAGCTTGATCAAATAAAAAATGATGAGTCTTATTTCATGAAGCAAGATGGCACTCTTATGGTGGATTAATCATCACTTATGTAAGGACCACACAAATTAAGGTTTAAAATCCTCTCTAAATAAATTAAGCGTGAGGCTTGCATCTCTACAATGAGATGAAGGGTGTTTCGGCAAAATGAGGCTTGCATATCTACAATGAGATGAAGGAGAATTTCGGCAAAATTATACAAGATTATATCATGTAATAGCACCGTGAGATGAAATTTTAAGAGAGCACGATACAATATTTCTCAAGAATATCATACGGAATTTTTCCTGCTTCGATCAGTTGTTATATTTGTCACAATTGACGTTAGTGAGAGGGATTTCAAGAGAATCAGTTTAGTGTGTTAAGGCTATCCCTTCTTTCCTTTTGGCATGATCCATACGATACAATGAAATGAGCAAATGCACAACTTCCATAAATTACTCTATTCATAGAAATACTAGAGATGCCTATGTTCTTAATTCCTCATGTGCCTTATAATTCTATCATCTGTTCATGGGTCTCAGAAAATACGTAAGTTGATAAAGTTTATTTTATGATATTAGTCAAATGCATAATGGTCTTATGATATTCCGAGAGATTTTATTGAAGTACTTCTCATGTGTATATATATATATATATATATATATATATATATATATATATATATATATATATATATATATATATATATATATATAT
>MU715024.1:126498-140122 GCA_026770625.1 Nicotiana glauca
TACGGTGTTATATACGCATCACCACCTAATCAACTGGTATACGTTGATGATTTGCCCAAAGTGACCGAGATTATATGATGTGATGCCCTCAAAGGCTTGATGATGTTATGAATACATATACCCATGCATGGTATGACATTAATACACATATGCATGACATTATAATATTAAATAATTCACAGAGCTATTCAGATATACATGTTGAGTCTTTTACTCTATGTTTCTCTCGTATCTATTATTTAGTGATTTTCATTCCTCACATACTCGGTACATTATTTGTACTGACGTCCCTTTTGCTTGGGGACGCTGCGTTTCATGCCCGCAGGTCCCGATAGACAGGTTGAGAGTCCTCCAAGTAGGCTATTAGCTCAGCGGAAGATGTTGGTGCGCTCCATTTGCTCCGGAGTTACTTATTTGGTTAGTATGATTTAGACATGTATCGATTGGTATGTCGGGGCCCGATCTCGACCTTATGAGTACTCTTAGAGGCTTATAGACACATGTCATGTATATGAAAGATTGCATGGCCATGTCGGCCTATGTTCAGTGTACAAGTGATTATTTTGGCCTTATAGGCCCGTACATCATATGTATAAGTTAGTATAGCAGACTGGGTCGTTTTATGTTATGTGCTCTCTCGTGTTTTATTCTTGTTAACTCATACATCCTTTCTGGACCATTTACCCATATTGATGTAATGAGAAAGATACATTATGATGATACTCGGTTGAGTAAGGGCACCGGGTGCTCGTCGCGGACTATCAGTTTGGATCGTGACAGAAGTCATATCAGAGCAGTTCTGTCCTATTGAGTCTACAAGTCGTGTCTAGTAGAGTGAACCACACTTATAAGCAGGAGGCTACAGTGCATTTAGGATTATCACTCTTTCTTCTTACTCTAGATCGTGTGGTAGAGCTCACTTATAAGAATTCAAACTTGTAACTTCTATTTCATTCGTAACAAGACGATACCTATAGTTGGTAAGAGATTGAATGTGGCTATGGAAGAGTTGAGTCAGAGGAACTCGATTTTTCATGATGTTTATGATGAGTAAATATAAGGCCTTCAGTAGATCATGCGTGTACTAGGACGTGTAAGTCTCTCAATAAGGAGCCTTAAGGCAAATAATATCTATCCACCCATATGGAAGGCAATGAGAGATTCAGACGATAGATACAAGCTTTAACAAGTAAAAGAAGTAAGATGAGAAGGGTACAAAGTACCTAGTTAATGAAGATTATCGGTATTTTCAATTCCAGCAGAAAAATATAAGCATTGTGAGTTACTTTCAACAGTAAAAAAGGTATGTATAATTGGCCACACCCATCTCAATTATACCCTATTGGGGTCTAACATAAGTAGTATAAGAAAAGGACGGATATCAGAATTTGGCTGGGTTTAGAGTGACCCAAAAATGATGGGTGGATTGTTTGAGTTAGTTGACATTTTCGAAAGATATTGCAAATGTGCTAATAAATCTCCTTGTGAGACAAACATATGGTTCACTCTAAAATAGTACATCTGGATGTGAGTACTACAAACATAGGCACCGGAAGCCTAGAAGGGATGATGATTACCTTAGTATGGCTCTCGTCCCTAGTAGGAAGAGAATGTTAGGCAACCCGAAGAGCCCGTGGATGGAGCAAGGGGAGCTAAAGGCAAAAGAATGTTTTGTCGAAGTTTTCAAAATAAAGTGATTGACAAAAATGTTAGCAAGAAATAAGAAGAGAGTGAATGTAGCATTATGAGTAAGACATAATAAATAGACGACAACGGTAGATCAAGAAAATGATATTATTACAGAGTCTATGGTCAAGGGAAGAAAAAGACGAGAAGTGACAGGCCTTGAGGCAACAAAAGAGTATAGGCCATAAAGTCATATCGTTATTTCGATAAATAAGTTCGTGACTCCAACGCAACTACCAGAAGGAAAAGTTAGACCTCAGAATAATAGAATTCAGTATGGGATGGAGAACAAGATAACTAAACATGAATTAGGAGCTGAGTGATTTGATAGTGGTCAACATCATGAGAATTTCAGATTTCATTCCGGCGGTAACAAAATGGACAACAGAAAAAGATTCATGATGAATTCAGAGAATGGTCATTCAGGAAGACGCCTCCCTAAAGCAAGAAATATGAGCAAAGTTAAGCTTCAGAGACTGTATGTGCCAGTTATCATTTTGTTAACCTTAGCACAAAAGGATTACCACAAGGCGAGTAAGGGTCATCGATGATGTGAACAAACGCCTAAAATGAAGAGGTAAAACATCTATAGGTAGATTGTCGTAGCTTCAACTCTTAGTACTCCCATAAATAGAGGAATATGGAGTGACCTGATAATAAGTCATAATTAAGTGGTTTTATTAACTATGGAGTGGTAAAGAAGGAGTGCGATAAAAATGAGAAATGGATGAAATTGCACCTATTCAAGGCCTACAAATATGCTACGATTTCAGAACATTATGCAAAAATAACGTCAGTGAGAGGAAGGAAGGGCTCCTCCCCGAGATGTTATTGATAAATAAGGAGCTAGTAGGAGATGTAAGTTAAGAAAAAGGAAATAACCCAAGAAAGATTAAGCAGAATATTTATATGAGAATGTGTCAATGAGTAGTTAGTAGTTGATTTAGGAAGAGCCTAATTATGGCTAGACAAGAGGATACAGACAAATCAACAGATCGTGCAAGATAAACATAGCGAACCCTAACGTGGGGATTCAATCTCGCAGATATGACATTTTAATACTTGAGGTATATTCAAATAAGAGTTGGTAAGGTTAAAGGTACCGCATGAGTGTTACGGAAATAAAAAATGTTAGTTTGTTTGAGTTCACCAACCAGTAGAGTACCTGGTACTCTACGAGATTCTGCTGAGAATGCTAATAAAACTATACGTAAATAAGACAGAGGATTTTTACGTGAAAAAATCCCACACAAGGGGATCAAAAAACCACAACCTTCACCTGTAGGCTTTTAACTTCACTAACTTGTAAAAATCGATTACAAGCCACTTTGCAATGACTCCATTACAAAGAATTTACTCAACTAACTTGTGGTACTCTTACCACAAGCCACTTTGTGACTCCCTAGTTACAAAGATTTTTACTAACTTGTGATGCTCTCACCACAAGCCACTTTGTCACCCTACAGTTATAAAAGCTTTTGACTAATTTGTGATACTCTCACTTGTTGATACCCAATTTTGTCCTACTTTTCTTCTGATTAATTTTTGGTGTTCCCTAATCGTTAATAATCTAGGCTCAGTTTCTTAATTATTTATTATTATTATTATTATTATTACTACTACTACTACTACTACTATTACTACTATTATTATAATTATAATTATTGGAGTAATTACTACTATTACTATTACTATTAATACTTTCATTGTGACTATTATTGTGTTAATCAATTTACTATAATATGTAATATTATTATATGCTCAAAAGTATTGTTATTGAGTCCAAATTATTAAGACATGGGAGCTCAATTAAATTAATTTAAAGAAAGAAAGAGACCATGAAAATCTAGACCAAGAGTCACTCTAACCAGTCCATTAGTAACCCACCATATCTCTTCCAATTGCTTTAACCCATTAGGATTATTCAAAGTCCACTCTTTAATAGCTCGGACCAAGCAAATTAGTCATAACCTAATTGTTGTAGGCCCAAATCTTCCCTAGCCCAGCATCAATCCAAGATAGAACTAGGTTTTCATCAGCAACGTCTCCTTTGCCTCCCCTTTCTACTTTGGCATAATATCACCATCATTGTTCCTACATGGCAGGTTTTTGCCTCCCATTTTTACCAAAGTCTTTTCTCTCTCTCTCTCTCTCTCTCTCTCTCTATCTCTACATTTACTTTTCTCCAGCCCTTTTCTACGCAAGATTAAGTCAACACTGGAAGCCAAACAACTTTAGATTTTGATTCTCTATGGCAGAGTTTTAATTTTTAAACGGCTCTTTTAAAGACCAAAATCCCAACCCGTGACCCTTCTGATTTTGGATTCAAATTTCAAATCAAAACTCAAGTTCCATCTATAAATATTCCCCAAAGTTTTCAGTCGAAATCCAAGCTGGAACACAGGTGAAAACCAGGCTTGAATCACCAAAGAAGAAAAAAAAGAAATATTTCTTACTTTAATTTATATTCAAGTTATAAATCTCAAATTAGTAGTGGAAGAATAGTGGATCTGAGACCTTAAAGCCTACAGGTCACTGCCCCTCAAAAGGTCAGTTCTTTTCTTGTCTTGTTATTTTTGCCCGATGAACCATGTCCATAAAAATTTCTCCTTTTTCTATGAAAGAACTGTATTTGAACTTTCATTTGTGGGGTGTACCCTCTAACTGGTGGTCATGCTTTAGGAGTTATATCACATGTTTTTTTCTTTTTGGTTTAGAGATCCTGCTTTAACTTTATAATGTGAGTCGGTTTACTTCTGTTGATTGAGATGAAGTTTTGATTTGCCAAAACTAGCTATCCAATTTGGACTCCGTTCCCTATGAATTACACATGCAGTTGTCTTACAATGTCAAGAGGATGGCCTATAGGATTTTTTTTTGAATAGTCCCAAATCTATGTTTACCTAAAAATTTCAGCCTTGTGAATTAGAAACTTTAGTGTGAAATTTTCTAAGAAGTACTCTCATAAATCAGTAGCTAAGATAAACTCAATAAGTAGACCCTTTTTCTATAATCATATTGTATACGGATACATGTCACTTTATGATTTTATAATACCATGACTTAGTTTCTTACTTTCTTCTTCCTACTTGGATCTCTATTCTGGTTGTAATGGTTTATGCCTGGCTAATAAAGGATTTTTAATGGATTTATCCATAAGGGCATTTTCATCTAAACAAGGAGTTATGCATCTTTGCCTTTGCATATGAATTACTTTTTTTAAAGTCTTTCTCTATTTATTACCACTAATTGTATATGTCCCAACTGGAGTATTGAGTTTGTTTTAAATATATATATATGATGTCTAAGTCTTAATCTATTTGATATGAATGATGGCTTAAATATAATTGAAATTAGATAACGATATGAGTTTTTCACTTTAGCTATTTCTTATGAAAGTTCACGATGTAGATGTCCCACTTCTAATTGTTCTGTTTTCTTTCTTATTTTGTTTGACATGAACACCGGAGCGGAAGCGTCCCACTTTGAGACTCAACGACACTGCAACACTATACCTGCATGGAGTCAGCACACTTTTCGTGTTCTCACTGCTGATCTAGCATAGAAACAACAAAATTATCCCGCGTGGGATACTAGCGGAGAAGCCAGTCAATTGTCCTTTTGATTTCTGCATTAATCATGTTTCTTTTTTGTGTTTGGTGATAGTTAAATAGTCATATATTAGAATCTTAATTGTTATGTGATACTATATCAATTCAGCGAGGTGTTTACGTCTAGATAATAATAGAGGTACTCATCATATCACATATAACATAACATCTAGACATAAGGATATTAAGAATTTGGTTAGCTTGATTCAGGTTTGAGGTATTAGAATTGAACTGTAAGTATGCTTAAAATATTGATTGTCGTCTTTTTCTTTAGACAACAACATTGGTTTTTCAACTACTGAAATTTTTTCTTATTTGAACTTTTGGAATTAGCTTTGTAAAATGGGCAAAACATGAGTTTAACCAAATCTACTAAATTAAGTTAATCTACTTCTTTACATGCACGTAGACTTGTAGAACTCTTTAGATATAACAGTAACTTTAGACATAACATTAAGTCTTAGCATTAATCAATTAACTTTAAGTCCGATTGGTAAACCATTTAATATGGATCTTAAAGGGTGCCTTAAAAACCTTTCTTTAGATTAATTAACCCCTTACCTAGAATCTTTAGGCTAAGTAGACCATTAACAGAGTTATACTTTATTAAATTATTTTAATCAATTTAGGTGTCCTAGTTCACCTTAGAAATAATTAGGTAGCGACTCTTCAACTTTAATCAAATTTGGAATTGCCCATATATTTTACCTTACTTTAACCAGTTTAAAATGAGGTATAACAGCTTAGCGACTCTGCTGGGGAGCTTAGGTTCTAACCGTAACAGACTTAGTTAATTAAATTAAGGCTTGTGTGTTTATCTATTTGGCTTTATAAATTACTTTACATGTTATAAACTACTTTCTTCTTATGATTGTTATTCCGTTTCACTTCCTCCACTTTTAGAAAATTCACACAATTCACACACCGAGCGGTTACGCGATTTGCGGCCGTGCACTACTTAAAAACCTTTTTAGGGGAAAGTTTATGGATAAGTCGATCAGTGGTGCAGTCGACAGTCACGAGCTTTCTACTCTCAAATTGTCCACTTTAGAGCAGACTTACTAGAGAAACCCACTCTTAGTCAACCTAGGATAAGCCTAAGCCAAAACCTTTTGTAAGATACATGCATCATTTAAGCCTAAGATACTTAATACCCTTGGTGTATTAAGTTTATTAGTCAACCTTACCAAATGTCCAAACGGGTCTACGACCCTAAATGACGCTTATCATAATTTATGTGCATATTTTGAAGGATAAGTATGTCAATTATGTGGATCATGTGCTCTATATTAATCAGCTTCTAGCGAGGAGATTATAACTAACCTTTTGTGATATGTATAAAAAAACAAAATCAAGTTTTCAGCTCTAGTAATCTATAACTAAAAAAGATGTGGCTAACATATACATTTCTCTTATTCTACATGTAATGAAAAATTATCTTGGTATTTTATTTTCTATGAAAATTGAGTCATATCATTAAGAGCCGTGGAATGACACAAGGAGATATCTATTCTTCAAATATATGTTAGACCTACCTCTGACACAAAGAGGTCCCTATTATAAAATAAAAAAAATATTTTACGTGGAATAATGTATTTATTTTATGTGCAAAATGTAGTAACCTGGTTCCTGTACCACAGGTTAGTAGTAATGTGTTTTTCGTATGCTTGTTCAAAAAAAGGATAGCAAAATTAATTCAATTGCTACATCATCCGACTTTTCAGACCAGCAGATCTAAACCATAGTCTCCCTTTGCATCTTTTTAAAATTTTCCTTCAGAACGCTCTGCCACTTCTCTCACCATGGCCAACAAAATATTGTCTCCTTCTCCTCCCATCAATATCACTCCCACATCTCCATGTACCTTAACACCATCACTATCCCTGATACTACTGTACCCATACCTGTTTCATCCTCATCTCCGGTCATCTCTACTCCTTCATCAAACCTGTCTTTCTTCTATGTGTTGCAAACCCTATTTCTCCTCTGTTTTCTGAACAAACCAAAAGTGCTACTCCTTCTCTGAGAAAGATCCCAATCAGTGCTTGAACTCCTCCGTTCTATGCTCATTGGCTCCCACGGAGTCACCAGAAAAGGAAACGACACTAAAAATCATGGATATCACTACTAAGAGTCTTATGAATGAAGGAGCTTCCCTTATACCTGAATCTCAGGGGGAAGAATCTCCATTCTTAGGGGATGAAAGGACTCTGGTGCTTTTTGAGTCTCCGGTTCATGACACTGTCACAGAAGAACCTGCTGAAGAACCTGATTCTCTTTTAGCTGAAGCAAACCAGGTGGTTGTAGAAGAAAGAGGCTTTTGAGTCTGCCTTGAAGAAGAGTACGCAGAGTAATAAGAAAAAGAAGAAGAGGTTGATGAAATAGGGAAGTTGTGGCTAACAAACACATTCCAGTGGTTGAGGTTGATAAAGATGCTGTGGAGGAACCTAGTTCCTTAGTAAAAAGATCTACAAAAGTACAAAAGTTTGTGGTTGAGAAAGATTTGTTTGAAGGTGACATTGTGGCTGTTGCAAGCAGGAATGAGAAGTCTGTTGAAATGTCTAGAAAACAAAAGTGGGAAAATGTGGGAGGACCTGGTTCAATGAAAACCATTCCAAGTGACAGTGGCCTTGGGCAGGAGAGTTTGAGAATTCAGAAAAGTCTTGTGGGGTCACATGTTTGACCCGACAATCTTGGAGATAGCAGGTATGCGACAAGTTCTGGACTTAGGCAACAAGTGGAAAAACTGCTTGACTAACAACTGTCTGCAAATGCCCGCATGGACCTGGTTCTCAAAACCATTACTACCTCCTCTTCCAAGCCTCCCTCTTCTAGTGCCCCCTAGGACCTCTTAATGGCCAGTTATCTTTTGCTCTGATGTTTTGTGGCTGTTGTTTTCTTTTTGTTTGTCTTTTTGTTATGGCATGTTAGATTTCACTATTGCTGCTCCTATTGAAACAGTCTAATTTCTTATCAATGAAACAACTCTTCGTTTGCTTGTACAATGCTTGTTTACCCTTTTGCTTCTCTTTTCTATCATGTTGTGTGCACATATGTGGCATGAGTTAGCTTTGATAGACTTCTTTATGCCTTTTTGCCTGACTGTGTCTTTTTGTTAATGCCAAAAGGAAAAATAATTGATTAAACTTAAGTTATAGCAAGTAATTTAGGAGGGAAGCATAGAGTCAGGGGGAACATATGCGGTTGTTGGTACCTTATCTGGTTATGTCAAATAGTCATCAATGTTAAAAGTTTGTCATCATCAAAAAGTGGGAAATTGATGGGCTTAAGGTCATTTAATCTATGTTTTGCTGATCTAACAAACTTTCTGTATAGGACCAGATAAAGGAATTGAAGCATGCCTGGTACAATCATTCAAGTTAATCAACTCAAGATAATCTGGGCGGTGTGTCTTTAGATTCACAAGAACCCGATTAGGGACCTGATCCCTTGATGCTCCCCTGACAGAACTACAGGTCAACTATACAGCTGGAACGCAACTGCAGAAAGTGACTGTTTGTACAAAGAGGAACATAACAGGGACCTGCTCCCTTAGGGTCCTCTGACAGAAGTACAAGTCAACTACAGCTGGAAAGCAACTGCAGAAAGTGACTGCCTGCAACTATACACGCGACAGTGCAGCAGACAGTGCAGCAGTCACTTCCTATTGAGAAGAAACATGTACTAATCAAGATTTGACATCACCATTGTGAATTGACACCACCATGGTAATGTCTTTTGTGGTATAACAACCTGGTGCAAAGGATATGATCGGTTGAACACTTGCAAATCAGAAAAGAAAACCTTCTCTAAAGTGCTAGGAACAGACTCTCTCAAGAACGAAGCTGCAGAAACCTCAAGGACCGGATCCAAGATTGAAGATATGTTAAGTACTTAGGCTTGTTGAGTCTTTGTTATATGTTCTTCATTGTAACTCCTATCCTGCTTTCTTAGAAGCGTTGACTAGGAAACCTTTTGTAAAATCCGTAAACTCTCAGAGTTTATGTTGTTACTAGGTTTAGTCATAAGTTAAAATCTTTGTTACTAGAGAGTGACAAAGTGGCTTGTGGTGATGTTATATCTCATTTTAAAGTGGTTAAAGTAAGGTACAACATATAGGCAATTCCAAATTTGATTAAAGTTGAAGAGTCGCCACCTAACTATTTCTAAGGTGAATTAGGACACCTAAATTAATTAAAATAATTTAATAAAGTATAACTTCGTTAATAGTCTACTTGGCCTAAAGATTCTAGGTAAGGGGTTAATTAATCTAAAGGGAAGGTTTTGAAGGCACCCTTTAAGATCCATATTAAATGGTTTACCAACCGGACTTAAAGTTAATTGATTAATGCTAAGACTTAATGTTATTTCTAAAGTTACTATTATGTTTAAAGAGTTCTACAAGTCTACGTGCATGTAAAGAAGTAGATTAACTTAATTTAGTAGATTTGGTTAAACTCACGTTTTGCCCATTTTACAAAGCTAATTCCAAAAGTTCAAATAAGAAAACAATTCCATAGTTGAAAAACCAATGTTGTTGTCTAAAGAAAAAGACGAACTAGAAGAATACCGAGTAATTGATAGAGAAATGATAGGTCTAAGATTTATTTTGACTAAAGTGAGAATTTGAGAATAAATTATATTTGACTATGTTCTAAGATGGAGTTCGAATGAGAATAATAGCACATTTAATGATCGAATGAATGAACGAAATAGTAGCAGGTTGCACTTATTGATGAAAAATTCAGTAGAATTAAAGTAATAAAAAGCTTATGTGGTGGAGATTTTGTTATCACTAAATATCTAGGAACGATAATATTAGAGAATATTGAAAGAAAATATTTTGTTTGAAAGTAGCAGTGGAGTTGATTTTGAAAAAGAGCCTAAAAATGAGATAGAACAGTTTGAAAATATTTCACTTAGAAAAGTTATATACTCATTCAAGAGAAGCTGAGATTATTTATTAAGGATAAAATGAGAGTAGAAGGCCTATAACTAAAATTTAGCTCTAGGATTTGGGTAAAATATGAATGCTTCGTCAATTTCCATTTTAGCACAAGTCAACCATTTGTTTTTAAAACAAGTTTTTAAAGAGAAAAGAAAGAAAATAAGAAAAGACAAAAGATGAAAAGTTAGTATAATAATAAAAGAGATATATAGAGCACATAGCACATTAAATAACCTGTTTTTGTAAAAAGGTTTTGCAGCTGTGTTTCGAAGTTCAACACTGTACCTTTAACTTCTATGATCATCATGCGTGTTTACGTGCAACGGTATAGATGTGAGTTAGGCCTAGTCAGAAAATACTTTAGCCAGTTTTACCTTAATGTGACTATCATAGTCGTGTTAGCAAAACCAGGTTCTCAATTAGGTTTAAGTAACCCTAATGCCATCCTGTTTCTCAAAGTGTTCCCTGCTCAGAGCTTTGGTGAAGATATCTGCAATTTGATCTTATGTGCAACAAAATCTTATACAAATAAGACCCTTTTCCACATTGTCCCTGAGAAAATGGTGTCTAACATCAATGTTCTTGTTCTCTTATGTTGAACCGGGTTCTTTGCCATGTTGAGAGCACTGGTGTTGTCACATAGAAGCGGTACACAATCAATGTATACACCAGAATCTTTCAATTGTTGCTTGATCCACAATGAATGAGCACATCAAGAGGAAGCTGCAACATATTCTGCTTCAGCTGTTGAGAGAGCTACTGAGTTTTATTTCCTTGTACCCCATGAGATAAACATGATCCAAGGAAATGAGCCATTCCAGATGGGCTTTTCCTGTCCACTAGATGGCCTACATAATCAGCGTCAGCATAACCAATAAGGTTGAAATTGTCACTTGAAGGATAGTACATAACCAGGTTCTGTGTGCCCTTAAAATATCTCAGAATTCTCTTAGTAGCCTTCATATGAGATTCCTTAGAATTTGATTGGAACATTGCACAAAATCCCACACTAAATACAATGTCTGGCCTACTGTCAGTAAGAGTAGAGATCCAATGATTCCCATGCTTCCATATCAAACCTCTTCAAGAGTTCTTTGATGCATTTTTGCTGACTGATACACGTTCCTTTTATGGACTGCTTCACTTGAAGATCCAGGAAGATATTCAATTCCACCATCATACTCATTTCAAACTCACTTCCCATGAGTTTAGCAAATTCTTCACATAATGAGTCAGCGGTAGTTCCAAATATGATGTTATCCAAATAAGTCTGAATAATGAGCAGGTTCTTCTTCAAAGAAAATGTATTGTCAATCTTTCCTCTTGTGAAGCCATTTTCCAAGAGAAACTTGGATAGTCTTTTGTACCAGGCTTTAGGGGCCTACTTCAATTCGTACAGGGCCTTATCCAATTTGAATACATGTTCAGGATGTACATGACATTCAAAACTTGGTGGTTGCTTGACATAGACTTCTTCCTTGAGAAAACCATTCAGGAAGGCATTCTTCACATCCATTTGGAATAGGGTGAATTCCATATGTGAAGCAAGGGTAATGAGGATCCTAATAGCTTCCATGCGAGCTACTGGTCCAAGAGTCTCATCATAATCGATCCTTTCCTCCTGATTGCATCCTTTGATAACAAGCCTTGCTTTGTTCCTTGTAGTATTTCCGTGTTCATCCAGCCTATTCCTGAATACCCACCTGGTCCCTATGATGGTTTTATCTGAGGGTCTAGGTACCAGGTGTCATACTTTGTTTCTTTCAAATTGATGTAGTTCCTCTTGCATTATAGTAATCCAGTCTGCATCCTTCAAGCCTTCCTTGATATTTTTGGGTTCTATTTGGGATAGAAATGCTGAGAAGGCTAGGGAATTTCTGATTTTTGATCTTGTCTGAACTCTAGAATCAAGAGGGTGATTATATTATCAAGTAGATAAGAGCTTTTGTGTTTACAATTTGGGACTGAAGTTTGATTGGTAGAGGAACTGGGTAAGTTAAATGGATTTTCCTACACTCCTTGTTCTGTTACTTGTGGAGTTCCTTGTACTGCATCTCCAACTCTTTTGTCAGCTTCAGTAGTAGTAATTTAAGTACCAGGTTCCTCTTGAGAGGTGGAAGAGGATGTTGAATTGTCTTCACATGTCTCCTCCATTTGACTCATCATATCAGCCTTTCCCTTTGAAACATCAGATATTTCCCAGAACCAAAAGTGGTTCATTATCTTGATCATCATTGTTTCCTCTTTTGTTAGATGAAGGTGTCTCTTTGAATAACACATGAACTCTCCCTTCACCTCCTTTGCTTTGTAGAGAGTATCCCAGAAGGATTCCTTTATCGCCTTTTTGCATCAAACGTCCCAAGCTGGTGCTTCCTACTGTTGAGAACATTGCATTTTTATTTAAAAAGGTCCTCAGATGAGTTGCCTTTAATTTTCTTCCATTTGGAAGCTCATAGCGAGCTTTGTCCATAAGGGACCTGATCATACACCTGTTTGCTAGGTAGCATCCATGTGCTTATTGCTTTTGCTCAGACTTTCTTGGAGATACCATTATTGATGAGAATTTCCCATGCTAGGTCTTCCAAACTTATGTTCTTTCCTGTAGCAACACCATTTTGCTGGGGAGTCCTTGGTACTGAGGAGTTGTGTGTGATTCCATTTCTTTGTGTCACAAGCTTATCAAGTCTGACATTGTTAAATTCTATCCCGTGGTCAGATCTTGTCACGACCTGGATTTCCCACCATCGGGAGTCGTGATGGCGCCTACTGTCGGAGCTAGGCAAGCCGAGCATTAACCCTTTTCGGACAACAACACAACAGTAATAACAATAATAAACCTTTAAATAAAAGCGAAAGTCTTTTATAACATAAGTAAATGAAAACCCAAAATGCGGAAGTTAAATATTTCACTACCCAAGGACTGGAGTCGCTATCTCACGGACTACTAATGAGTACTACAAACAAGTCTGAATAGAAAAAAAATACATCGTGTCTGTCTTGATACAATGAAAACAAACAGAAAATATGGAAAGGGACTCCGGCCTGCGAACGCCAGCTAGGCTACCTCGTAGTCCCTGGACTGAAGTCAGCTCCCACTCAATGTTCTACTGCTGTGATCCAAAAGTTGCTCCGGTACCGTGATCTGTGCAAAAAGCACAGAAGTGTAGCATCAGCACAACCGACCCCATGTGCTGGTAAGTGCCTGGCCTAACCCCAGCGAAGTAGTGACGAGGCTAGACAGTTATGTGCAATAAAAGGAAAGAATACCAAAACTAAACAGTTAAAAGGGAGGGAAACATGCTAAGGGGGAGTACAATCCGGATATAAAAGTCATCAACTTAAATAAGAAACAGGGCACAACAATAATTAACAGAGACAA
>MU715029.1:2537-14024 GCA_026770625.1 Nicotiana glauca
GCACAAATTGGGCTCTTTCTTCAGTCTTCTTAGCCCACTGTGCCCGAAGCCTTGCCATTTTTCCCTCGAATTTTTCTAATTCTTCTTGGCAATCCGATATTTGTCTCTTTAACCCTTTGATCAACCTTTCATCAGATAGACTTCTTTCTTGGTTCCGGGAATCTATTTTCATTTGCTTAATTTGGGTTTTGAGTGCTTCGTTTTCCTGAGCTAATTTCTTTTTATCACCCTCGTCGGCTGCGGCCTGTACACTTTTGTCAAATTGGAGGTCCCGGACCTGTTGCTCCAACTGTCCTATTCTAGCTTGGTACTCCTTTTCCTTTGCTTGCCAATCCCATTGAACCTGGACCCCATCAGTAAATTGTTGCACGTGCGGTCTTTTAGTGGGTCTCTCTGGGATTTGAAATCTTTTTCCAAACCATGCCAGATACTTGGAATCTACCTCGCCTCTTGCTTGGTCATGTATTATGGTTTTAGGCTCGAGGAACCGACACTCATTCCATATCTTTCGGATTCTGCCTTCAGGAAATGCAGCCTTCGGGCCTAACTCAATGACGTGCTCACTCAGGTCTTCATCATTGTGTACTGTTTGGAATCTTCCAAGCTGTCGCAAAACCCGGTAAGGAGCGTAAGGTTGTATGCTTCAGATACCCATCAAAAGAATATAGGGGACCTCTGCTGATGTGTATATAGCTTTAGTAGGAGGAAGCCAACCATAAGCCCATTCAACTTTATCTGCGGTCAGGGATCTTTAGCATGGCGACCGAGCCTCAGCACCCTCAGGGAACTCAATACCTGTCACCCGGGTCCCAAATTCTGCAATACAACTCAACCCGGTTAAACCGTAGTTCATATAGCCTGTGCAGTGACAGAGGTATTCCTACATCCCTAACTGTAAGAGAAAATTGCAACCTTGAAAGAATTTTACGCCTTCGCAACATTTGGTCAAAGCTCGGTACATTTCTGCTATGATTAGAGGACCCACTGTGCTAGTAGGTTTTTTCATGGCAACATCTAGCATCCCTACCAAGCCGAGGTCTATGTGACCATCTTTTCTCGGACAAAGCACCACTCCCAGAAAGGCTATCATAAAGGCTAATCCCCGTCGGGCTTCCCATTTGTCTTTATTTTCGGCATGTGTCAAGCAGGTATTGGGCTCCTCGAAACCTTTTGGGTTACCGTACCGGTGATATAGGAAATGCAATGTACAACACCCTTCTGTTAGATGCGGGTCTTGAATATCCGGCTGATGTTCAACAAATCCAAAAACCTATGAAGAGTTACTAGGCGTGGCGCCAATGGGTATCTGCCTCGGAGGTTCCTGTTGAGACCTGCGTACCCCGAAATCTCCTCTAATGTAGGTGTGAGTTCAAAATCTGAAAACCGGAATACGTTACAGGTCGGGTCCCAAAATGGTATTAGTGCCTCAATGATATCTTTCCTCGGTTTGATGTTCAGTAGATCAACTAGACCGCCCAAAAATCTTGACCACGGTCTCTCTGCTTCCTTTTCCTAGATCATGCCACCACATATGGAGTTTCAAAGGGATCTCACTCAGGACTGAGAAGGTTTCGATTTTACTTGAAGTCATCCTGCACGTTTATTTAAAAAGGAAATTTTAATGACTTATTTTGAAAACTGGCTATTTTTACAAAATTCTTTATTTAGAATGACAAGGACTTGGTTTTGGGAATACGTCCTTTCAGCACTTCGTGGAGGAAGATTTTAAGACTGTGCTCGCAAAACATTTGAAATAACTCAGGGTGGTTGTTCGTGTGAAAAACGGCCTTTCGGCGTCCTTTTGGGACATTCGGCTTATTTTAAGCAAGAATGGCATCACCCGACTTATTTGTGACAAAAATTAAAATTTTGACATTTTTTTGGCTATTTTTGCAAAAGGGAGGTTGGACCTGATGAGGGTTGCCTACGTATCTCACATCCGGTGAGAATCAAACCAACGTAGTTCGGGCAGATTTGCCAAAATCAAAACTATTCTGAACAACAATGTTCTTTCTATTTTTTTCAATGTTTTTTTTCATTCTTCAAAAGTCTGGTAGCATTTCAGTACTATTTGGGCATTGGGTTTTTCAAAACAAATGGTCACCCTCACTTAGTCTCAACACTGCTTATTTTTCTCAATTTTCACTCATTTAGACAAGCCGGTCAACATGCAAAGCCGAGCAAATAAATGCGCAAGTAGCACGTAAGATGCATCAGGATAGTCAATTTATTTCAGGTCACCTGTCCTAGACGGACCCAACCCCTGTATTGAGTCCCCTAAGTCAAATGCACATGATGCAAACAAACGTCCTACTAGGGATCCGGCATGAGTTTTTGTTCTTCTAGGTTTAAACCCTAGGTTTATTGGTCTAGACCTGGCTTACCCGAGCGAACGACTCGAGCCGAGGGGGAGGCAGCGTACCGGGGATACAGAAGCTCCGCCGGCTTAGCAACTTATCCAACCTCGTTCTAGATTGGGAAAGACCCTAAACAGAAGAGAAGCTGCATGAAGTGCACCCTTCTCCATGATGTAGAAGACTCAGAGAGAGGAAGGGATTCGCGACAGTTTGTATATACAATTTTAACAAATATCAAAGCGGTAAAACATTTAGCACATATAGCATGGAACATGTAGAAAATCAGATAAAGCCAAATATAACAATTATACTAAGCTCAAATTCTTGAACCCTGAATCGAAATTATGGGTTCGTTCCCCAGCAGAGTCGCCAGAGCTGTCACACCTCCTTTTTTACACACCTACCCTGAAGGATAAATGTATAAGGGAATTTTTCCACTTAAAGTGACACTATTCGAATTGGGATTATTTATTTATTTTTAGAGTCGCCACTTGGGATAGGATTGGCTTTTGGTGTCTCAAGTCACCGGTTTAACTTGAATCCCAAATCGAGGAAAATTGTCAACTTCCCAATGGGAGTCTGCGAACCAGAAATTCTGAATAAGGAATTCTGTTGACCCGAGGGAAGGTGTTAGGCACCCTCGGATCCCGTGGTTCTAGCACGGTCGCTTAAATTATTATAAATGGATACATGTTCCAACCTATAGTGCAATTTTAAGATTATTTACCGCTTTAGTTAATTTTTACGAAAGTGAACGTCGTTTAAAAATATATTTTTGGATCACGTCACATGAAATGCACCCGGATCCTCGACACATTTTTATCCAATATTTTTGGATTTGGATTTGGGTTGCATGAAATGCACACCCGTATTTAAAAAGGTGAAATTATTAAAAGCGTGCCTAAAGTGACTAACGTCTTTTTAACTTTGTAGGAGGCCGTGAAATTCGCTAAACGGCACGCCCCAAGTTCTAAGTATTTTTATATAGACAATTAATGAGGGCCCCGTAATTTATAGGTTTGTTTGGCGAGACTCATCTCATTTTTTATTAAAGGCCAACTTAAAGCAACTATGATTTTTTATTTAATATTTGTCTCTAAAAGGGCTAATTAATTTACATCTATAAATTCAAACCTCAAATTCAAGTCCGAATTCAAACAAAAAGGAGGACCCTTTAATTTTGAACCCGCCACCTAATTTGAAACCCAAATTTGAATCAATACCCCATATTCCTAATATAATTTTTAAAGGGTTTTGATTTCCTGCATATTTTATTGGGCCTAAAAGTGTGGCCCAGTTCTGATGGACAGAACTGTCCAGGCGTGGACCTAATTTCATGAAAATTGGGCCTGTTGTTGCTCAACTGGTCCTGATCTAGCAGGTCCAAGTCTTACAAAAATTGGTCGAAACTACATTGGGCCAGTTGCCCAATTAATTTTAAATAAACCAGTGAGGCTACTTGGGCTACCAATGAGCCCAAATTTACCATTATTCCAGGCTCACAGCCTATTCGACCAAGCTATGTAATTGCAAACAAGTTTATCAATCTAGAAAATTAATTGCAAGGTTTTGATCAACTCTGAAATTACCCAAATGACATAATATCTTTTATCTGTTCCTGGCTTAACCTATTACACAAATGAATCAATTGAATTATATCAAAGACTAACGACTGGAATAAAAACGGACATACACACACACACACTGTTTGCTATTTTACAAATGAACATCTGAAAATAATTTCTTACGATACTTGCTTAATACTGAAAGCTAAATTATCAGACACAACTTATGCTAAGTCATTAAATATTCAACTATCCTATATGATTTAGCATCCACATAATTTTCCTAATTCATGTCAATAGTCCTATTTAAACAGTCCATTCAATTACAAATAAGTATAGTTTAAACAAATGTCACTAGTATTAAAACTAACAGCAACTATGAAGACAAATTCAAAATAGAAAAACTTGTATTCTTCATCAGAGACCTTCAAAGTGCATACACAGCGATGTTTGTTTCCAGGACTTCTAAATTGAGGAAATGTACCTGAGTATCAAATTAAACAGGAAAAATAGGAATCAGCAGCAGTCAGCAACAAAACAGCAGGGCCAGCCAACAATTCCAGTAGCAGAAATCAATTTAAAAAAAGTCAGGCAATGGTATCACACCAAATCAGCACTAAATACACCCAAACAAGCTCGAATACACTCCAAAACCCCTTTGAAATTGAAGCTAGAAACAATAGGAAACTCAACTGACAACCAGCTTGCAATCAATTCAAAATTTTAAGTCAACAACATTTTTTTGGAATTTTCTACTGGATTTTTGTATATTTTTTTTTTGGATTTTTAACAGGAATTAAGATCTAGAAGAACATTTGAACTATAGAAATGCAGATTTTTAACTTTCTTAGGCTTTGAAATTCAAATTTAAACTTCAGACTTGAAGAAAAGGATTTTTAGGAAAAATTAAGAGCTGGAGAGTTTTTGGGGAATTTTTCAGTTTCTAAACTTGTAAAAGAAGGCATTAGAGGTGTCTTTTATAGGCAAGGAGTGGGGCAAAATGTTCTGGAAAGGTTTTCCTATTTTCTCCCTTTTTATTTTCAGAAATTGGCTATTAGACCCTAATTTTATGACTTGTTACCCAAGTTACTACATTAAAAATGCAGAAACTTACACTAAGGCCCCCTTCTAGAAGGCCCTAGGGTGTTCTTCTAGCTATAAAAAACCTATACTACCCTTGCTTGAGTTCTAAAACTACTATGTCTTAACAAACCAGCCCTTTTCCATGCCCAAATTACCCCTGTCTACTCCCTGAAATTACTGACCAACCCAAACCCCTTTTGCTTTAGTTAAAATTCAACCAAGGTTAATTGAAGGCTAAGTTATTCAGCTATATCCAAACTAATTTCAAAATTCTAAGACTGAATCCAATTAATGCTAATTGAGACTGAAAATTGATCCTAAATCCCACTACTATCCAATTATCAACTAACAAGACTAATTACACTTAAGCACTAAAAATGAATCATCAAAGAATCAAAACTAACACTTGAATTAACTGATCAGAATCCATGAAACAATATTAACTCAGAACTGAACTAAAAATCAGGAAACTAACAATCAACAGATACTAATCAACGACCCATTTACGAAATAAGACTGACCTACTACGAGTTAAACTAACCTAATATGAGCAAACCTAAATCGTGGCTAAATTAACCGAAACATGGATGAATGGATCAACAAAGGCTTAAACTAATTTTGGAGATTAACAAAATTAAACTACCCTAAAGAAAAACAATGACAAGCATACTGAAAATTACAAAATGAACCTAAGAGAATAAAATCATGAATCGAAGAACATGGGAATAAAATGAAATACCTCAAGCTTCAAATCTGACGGCCTTTGTTGACGAAATCAGACCATAACCATCCTTAATTAGGTGTTTCCCATGAGAAAACACCTAATTAAGGGCTATTATAGCGCGGAAACCGTTTTATCCCTAATTTGTAAAAATTAGGGTTCTGAGGTCAAATTTCGATTTAAGATTTGACACGAACGAGGATGATTCGGAGATTGAGGGTCATGAGTTTGGGATGAGGGGTATAAGGAGAGTGTATGGTGTTAAGTTGGGGTTATTTGGGTGAGTTTGCATTTTGGTCAGATTTTCGATCTGAAATTCGAGATGATCGGTGGGGATTTGAGGGAAATGGATTTGAGGATTGAAAAGAGGAGGAAGAGAGGAGTAAGGAGTGTAATTTTGGGGTTATTTGGAGCATCGCCGCCGGCGGAGGCGATTTTCGGCTGGCAGCGGACGGCGGAGGAAGGCGGAAGCACGACAGGGTAACGGTGGTGTTACACCGGCGATTGGATACGAGGAGGGTGATATATGTTTTAGGGTTTGGGTGTATTTTCGGACACTTTTATTCAACTGGGAGGATCGATGGGGGCCGTTGGATGAGGGAAAATCAATGGCCCAGATCAATGACACCAAACGGCGTCGTTTCGATCAATGAGGAGGGCAGGCCGGATTTGGGTTACTATTGGACTGGGGCGGGGTTTTGGGCTTAACAAATTGGCCCAAATCGTTGGGCAGCCTTTTCCTTTTCTTTGATTTGTCTCCTTTTGTTTTCTTTTTTTTTTCTTTTATTCAATTTCTGATTTTCATTATATATATATTTTTATATTATTTTCTTTTTGATTTTATTAAATGCTAAATTAAAAATCAAACCAAATTTATACTAAAATTCCATTTCCTACTTTCCCAAAACCAAAACTAAGACAAATTTAGACTAAAAATGCAAAAAGGGATCATTTTTGTTATTTTCTTCTCTTTTCTTCTTTTTTTATTTTAATTTTCTGATTTATAACATGCAATATTAAAAATAGGGATCCAAATTAGCTTCAAAAAATAAACCAATTAATTCCTAAATAAACTAATTCCTAATTAAAAGCAAACTAAAGCAAAATTAAAAAGGGAAATGAAAAGAATCATTTTTGTTGTTTTTCTTTATTTTTGTATTTTTGAATTTACCAATAAAAAATGCCCAAAAATTAGAATTTTGATGCCATTTTGTATTTTGAATTTTACCAATTAAAATACACACATAAAAAATGCAAACAAAGCACAAGAATCATGCAATTAACTCAAATAATAAAGAAAAATCCTAATTCTAAGAAATTTATAGGAGTAATTTAAGCATGGCAAAAATCACGTGCTCACATATATACACTATTCTCATGGAATCGTGCGTGACATTTGGCTAGAAGCCAATGAACCCGGAGGATTCTGTTTTTTTTTTTGGAATTATGATAACTTCTTTGAGGAAACCCACCATATCTATATATGTGCTCCAGTTAAGGAGCGAACTTGCTAGCTGAAAACTTGAGTAAAATAAAGAAGAAGGGGGATGTTACTATGTGTTTTATACATGCTTATTTCATACAATTGCCATGTTTTGTACTTATTCATTTCTGTATTGTAATGATATTATTGGACCACTAGTAAGTGTCGAAGTCGACCTCTCATCACTACTTCTTCGAGGTTAGGCGGGATACTTACTGAGTACACGTTATTTTTGTACTCATGCTACACTTGTTGTGCATTTTTGTTGCACATGCACATGTACTTCTAGTGGCCTAATGGACTTAGCAGCATGGATGATACAGAGACTTACGTAAGCTGCATCTCTCGAGACAACCCGAAGCCGACAGAGTCTCTTCCAGTGTTTGGTATTTACTTTCTGTCCAAGTTTGTATTCCAAACAACTACTGTACTTTATTAGATTTTCTAGTAATTGCTCATGCACTTGTGACATCGGGTTTTGGGATGACTAAGGGATTATTCAGTATTTAGGTTTGATAAAGACATCATTATTTATTCAGCGGAATTCTTTATTAATTGTTTAATGTTTATAAAGGAATGTTTTCAAAATAGTGAAATGAATTTTTTTTAGTTATTTGGTGTTTGCTTGCCTGACAGTGGTGTCCGGCGCCGTCACGATCCTTAGGCCACTCCACTCCACCGACTTTGTACTTTCTACAGCCGCATTTTCTCCTTTTACCTCTTTCTCCCTTTCGTGGTCTCTTTCTCCCTCTTCGACGTACCTTTTCCATTGATGTGGAAGACAACCCGGCTTTTGCTTTTGCTGGTGTCAATTGTTTCTCCAGATTTGCATTTTGATGGATATCCGATTAGCTGTATATCTGCAACATCCTCTGTTTCGCTTGGATTTCCTTTTTGTCTTTCTGTTTGCTGGTTGGAATGAGTGAGTAATTCTTGCTTCCTCTTTTATCTCCTCTTTTAGATTTCTGAACTATTCTTGATTATCACAGAGTTATTCTTCTATGAATGATTTTTAGTTCCTGTAATAGAAGTAGAAAACGTTCACTGATGGTGAGTTTTAGGTTCAGCAATTTTTCTTCTGTCTTAGGAATAAGAGGTGTTCAAATGGAGCGAAGATTCATATAATCGACCGACTATTTAGGGAACGAGGATATTTATTTGTTATTATTGTTGATTAAGGAATAAGAGGTTTTTAAACGGAATGAAGATTCATATAGTCAATTCGACTAGCTTAGGAATGAGGATACTTAGTGTTGTTATTGTTTACTTAAGGAATAAGAATTACGATGTGAGAGCCCAAAGGGAATGAGAAAAAAGTGAGAGAGGACTCACAGTCCTGGTTGAATATGTTACCTTCTGCACCTTGTAGACTTGTGAAGTTCTGATTTCCATATTGGAGACTAATTTGTATGGCACTACAATTATTACTATCAAGATAAGCTTATTAAATCTAAATCATTTAGAATTTATTTACATTTGTTCTATAATATTGTGAATAAGGTTCTCAAGATGGAGCTAGCAAAAATAAAGAAACATATTATCTGAGCTGATTCAGTTTTAAGTCAAAATTGAATTATGCATGCCATGATTGAATAAGAAATTGGTCTCATGCCGGTAACTGATGGAACTAATAGCTGATTTTGTTATATGTTGAACATTATCCACTAAGTGGAAAAAGGTTATATTTTAATCCTCTAACTTAATGATCATGAATTACCAGGTCATTTGAAATAACCAAGCATATTGTCACGACCCTAGTTCACCAATCGTGAACCTGTCATGACGGCACCCAGTCTTCGCGACTAGGTAAGCCTAACACAATTGCGAAATTTATCAACCTTTACGAAACAACAAAACAAATGCTGAATAACATAGGAAAATGTACTGAGTGCCGCCTGGCACATACACTTCAACTCAAATACTGAAATACAGCCTCCAAGACCCGGAAACTCACGGGCAAACACAGGCTAAAGAATTTAAACTGTGGCTCTATCATCCAGAAATATCTATACAACCGAACAAAATGAAATGAGCTACTATCTATAAGGAAGAGTAGAAGGAGACTCTTCGGATCTNTGGACGCGGCAGATGCAAACCTCAAGTCTCCCAATGTGGCTCTACGATCACCGATAATGCGCTTGATCAGATGTACCTGGATCTGCATAACAAAAGTGTACAGAAGAGTAGCATGAGTTCACCACGGCAGTACTCAGTAAGTGCCAAGCCTAACCTCGATGGAGTAGTGACGAGAAAGGTCAGGGACCTACCGAGAATAATAAAATAACAGTATCGAACAGTGTAAAATAGTAAATAATCTGAAATGACAGCAAAAGAAAACAGAATAGACTACAAGTCACTAACAATTAATATTAACAAGGAAAACAACATAACAAAGTGTCCCTCAGCTGCCGGTGGATCTCTCGGGAATTGAACCCGCAGTCCACTCATCAAAGTAACAAGGATCTCCGGGAATCGAACCCGCAGTCCACTCATCTCAATAACAGGGATCTCCGGGAATTGAACCCGCAGTCCACTCAACTCAGTAACAAGGATCTCCGGGAATTGAACCCGCAGTCCGCTCATCTCAATAACAAGGATCTCCGGGAATTGAACCCGCAGTCCGCTCATCTCAGTAACAAGGATCTCCGGGAATTGAACCCGCAGTCCACTCATCTCAATAACAAGGATCTCCGGGAATTGAACCCGCAGTCCACTCAACTCAGTAACAAGGATCTCCGGGAATTGAACCCGCAGTCCGCTCATCTCAATAACAAGGATCTCCGGGAATTGAACCCGCAGTCCGCTCATCTCAGTAACAAGGATCTCCGGGAATTGAACCCGCAGTCCACAATACAAAAACACAATCAAAAACAAGGAAAATACTCAGAGAATGGAATACACAACTACAATTAACAGTTAAGTTCTATCCCAACATGTCCCACGTAATTTCAATTAAGGCAATTAAGCATTTAGACAGTTAATTCTATCTAGTCATACTCCTCTAACTAACACAGGATAAATCTTGCATTTAATACAGTCAAATAACAGAGATAACACAGTTTGAGCAATTCAAGTAAAGCAGATTTTCAACAATTTGCACAAGTACACGCCCGTCACCTCGCGTACAAGGCGTTTAAATCAACACATAAGATATCCTAAGGGGAGAGGTCCCCCACACAAGGTTAGACAAGCCACTTACCTCGAAGAAGTGTAAGTCAACCTGAAATCACGCCCTTACCACGAGTATTCGACTCCAAATGGCTCAACTCTGGGATTTTCCCCCGTTAATGATACTACAATGTTCCAATACACTTAAACAACTTCAATCTACAATACAACATTCAATAGGACCAATATTAGTAACAAATTCCATAACTTATGCCATTTAGGCATATTATCAAACACCTTGTAGGTATAAATCTTTCCAACTCATATCTATAGTATTGGTTCATCCAATTATCACTATAAACCAATAATTCATCCCACTATTTTTCTTCCATAATTTATACTCCTAACATCACATGTGTGATCAACCATTCACACCCAACCAACAAAATTCCATCGAATAATCAACATTAAATCCCTACCATGGTCATGTATTTTAATTGTAAATTTATGACTTCCAATCACCATACCATAGGTTGTAATACATGATTCATATTCATAATTCCATAATAACTTCATATATGTAAGTCTAAGGTGTAGGATTACCTCTTGTAGACCAAATCTTGAAAGACAACTTTGGGGGGTTCTTGAGGTTTTGAAAAAAATCCTATGAAATCCAACCAAAATCATGTTGTAACTAGTGATTGTGAAGTGAAATCACCATGAAAACACACTTAAAAGCTTACCTTAGGAGTACAATTTGATGCCTTGGTCGAGTTGGGGTGTAGAGAGAACCCTACCCTTGAGAGATATCTCAAAATCTCTTATTTCCGGTCTTTAGGGATATTAAAACCTTCCAGACGCGCGAAGTTTCGCATACTTTGCACGGTATTCGTGCGTCGGAGGCAGAATACTCAGCAAAACGCGCGAAGTTTCAAAGTTCGCGCGAAGTTTTGCGCGAGTGACACCTTCCCGGTAAAATGGTCATAACATTCTGTATACACCTCCAAATGACGAGCGGTTTGTTGCGTTGGAAACTAGACTCAAAGGGCTTTAATTTGATAGGTTGTGGCTCAGACAACTCCTTATATAACGGGAGATATGATCGTTTAAAGTGAGGTCTTGTGCACGCTCATTTACAATTTCGTCTATTATGAAATTTTCCAACTTCAA
>MU715029.1:21097-37961 GCA_026770625.1 Nicotiana glauca
TAAACACGTCCGAATGACTTAAAATTTTGCACACATATCCCAAATCACCTAACGAAGCTACAAAAATTTCCAGAACTCCATTCCAACTCTCGGATCAAAATCTCACCTATCAACCGGATATCACTAAAATACTAGCTTTCGGCATTTCTAGCCTAAATGAGTTACGGACTTCCAAAATATATTTCGAACACGCTCCCAACCCCGAAATCACCTAACGGAGCTAACGGAACCATCGGATTCCCATTCCGAGGCCGCCTTCATACAGTTCCGATTACGAACTATTTTTCAACACTTAAGCTCTCATTTAGGGACTAAGTGTCCCAAAACACTCCGAATCCCAACACCGAACGTCCCGGCAAACCAAAATAGTAGAAATGAACTTAGGGAAAGCAGTTAATAGGGGATCGGGGCGTAAATTCTAAAAACGACCGGCCGGGTCGTTACACATATGCTCTTTTTTTGTTGATGAAGCATGCGAATGAAGAGAGCAGGATCGTATTTTTTCCTCACCCGTAAAAGGCCATCCTAGGTTCTGCTAATTCCTTTTGACTAATACAATTTACCTTGTTAAAAAAACCAAGGTTGGCTATAATGTGATGTGAAAAACTATTTGGATTCTATCCAACATGTTAAGGCAATGGAAAGTGACCCAAAACCTTTGTTAATTTTTTATAAGCAGGGGCGGATGTAAAGAATGGAATACAGGTTCCCGGGAACCCAGTAACTCTTGCGTAAACCTTGTATTTATACTAAAAAATTCATTAAATATTTGTAAATATCTAATTGTGAACCCAGTTATTATTAAATATTAATTTGAAATTACGGTAGGAACCCATAAGTCTCAAATTCTGGATCCGCCTCTGCTGATAAGGGTTTATCTGCATATTTGTGCATGATATTTCGGTACATGTATTTGGAGTTTAGGGAGTACTAAGTATATTTTTACCATTAGTTAAATATAATACGAGACAATTACTCTAAATGAATTCTCCCTACACATTATATTAGTGTGTACATTGCAAATAGGTACAAATCTTGCAATGCAATTCACTTAAGTTGATACTGGGGTTACATGTTTGGGTCCGATCGGCATCTAATATAAATGTTTATTAGATTCCAATACCATTTTATTCGTATTGGAATCTAATAATGCCTGATGGGGCTATATCATGCGGATATCAAGATATAGTTGGTTAAGTTAAATAAATATTTTCAACACTAAAATAGCTCAAAAAACTATAGCTGATCAAGATAAAATTTAGGAAATGGCTAATAGTCCCCCTATTTTAAGAATAGGGGGATGATATCAAGTTTTCGAATTGAAATATTTATAATGGATCGGACAACGAGTGTCATACTTATAGGTTATGTAAGGTTTGCCGAAGATGTGATTTAAAAGGGCCTATAGCAACACGGTGATTTATAGGTCTGTTATAAATCACCTACACCATTCAAGAACTAGATATAACTAACTCATGTAAGAAATAATTTATACGCATCCCATCTTGGTCAAACTCAATCAGGTGGTAACCATCACTGTCACGACCCAAAATCCACTAAGGATAGTGATGACGCCGGACACTGCTGTCAGGCAAGCCAACCAAATACTTAACTAAACTCCAATTTTAGTATTTGCTGAAATCATTTTCCTTTATACATTAAATAACAAATAATGAACTTTACAGAAATAACCAGGAAGTCTTTAATAAACTTAATATTGAACAATCCTATAACCATCCCAAAACTCGGTGTCACAAGTGCATGAGCATCTACTAAGAAGGAAATAAAATACAACATCCGTCCGGAATACAGTGGACAGAAAGTAAATACAATACACTGGAAGGGAATATACTAGCTGCGGGCCACCTCGAAAAATGCAACTCACCTAGTCCCAGTATCGTCCGTGCTGCTACGCCCAGTAGGCCACTAATAACACATGAGCCTATGCAAAAATAAAAAATGCACAGAAGTGTAGTATGAGTACAAAAACAACGTGTACTCAGTAAGTATTCCGTCTACTCTCGAAGAAGTAGAGACGAGAGGTCGACTTTGACACTTACCAAGGGTCCAATAATGTGATGTAAATAATACATTAAATCGTGGACTTTTATAAACATGATTTTTTTTATCCAATAGAAGGAAACAAGTAAAAAATTATTTTTTTATAGGAAATTTCCAAAATTCCTTTTCATTATTTATCCAAATATTCTCAAGCCATGAAGAGGCAATAACAACTTTAATAAGTTCAAGACAGCAATACAAGCATGCGCAAATCATGCTGAGGCGTACGACCCGCTCCAACAGAAAACAAACTGTGCACTGCCGAGGGTCGAACGACGCGAACCATAGATGCATCTGTTACCCCGCTCGAGAATCATACATACGACGCGGTCAAATATAAATAAACACAACAATCAGTCAATCAAGAATTCATTAGGGAGCAATTATCCCAAGAAAATCCAATTCTCTTTTAAAAATTCAAGAAAATGAAGTTTAATATTTTTAGAAATTCATTTACTAATTCGATGCGATTTAAGGAATTCAAGCTATCAATAGGTTCACAATTAATCCAAGTATAGCATGCTTTTGGGCCCTAACTACCCGGACAATAGCATAATAGTAGCTACGCACGGACTCTAGTCACCTCGTGCGTATGTAGCCCCACAAATAGGAGCACATATCCAATTAATTCATCTATGGGGACAATTCCCTCTTACAAGGTTAGAAAGGAGACTCATCTCGCTGCGAAGATCAATAACCGGCATTCCACGCCCTTCCGAAGACTCAAATCGATGCTAAATGCTCCAAAGCTAGCCAATAATTATGCAATTCCATTAATATATGCCCAATTACTAATTACAATCCAATTTATAACAATTCCTAACCTCGATCAAAAATTTGACAAAATTGCCCTCAGGCCCACGTTCCCGGATTCCTAAATTTTTCGAAGATAATGTTTACCCATAGCCTCACGAACTCAAATATATAGTTGGCTCTCAATTTCATGTCCATAATCGTGGTCAAAATCAAGAATATAAATTTCCTAGATTTTCTTTAAAATCCCAAAATTTCTACTAATTACATGATTTTCCATGTTAAAATCTTGATATAATCCAAGTAATTAACTTGCAATAGGTGGGAGTCACTTACCTTGACATGGATGAAGAAAATGGAGCTCCAAAATTGCTCCTAGGTCGGCTCCCATGGAGAAAATGAGATGAAATGAGCCAAACTCATTTCTTTACACTTATACATGCCCATACGACTCTTCTTCGCGTTCGCGGGGCCCCCATCGCGTTCGCGAAGAAGAAAATTTCCAAAAACTATTTTCGAAACTCTTCTCTGACAGCCTCTAGTATAATGGTCATAACCTTTTGTACAAAACTTCAAATAACAAATGGTTTAATATTTTGCAAAACTAGACACTAAGATCTACAATGTTCATGTTTTGGTTATCTACCAATTCCTTTTAGAATTTGAGATATAAGCTGCCAAAGTCAGCCCTGCGCAACATAATTTCTTCTTCATCTTTTCCGACAGCCTAGAGTGTACCAGACATAACGTTTAGTAAACAACTCCAAATGCTAAATGGTTTACATTTCTGAAAACTAGACACAACGGGCTACAACTTTTATTTTTGGATCATCTCCAATTTCCTTATAGATTGCAAGATATGAGCCTCCGAAGTCAGATCTGTGCAACAGAGATTTCCTTCTTCGCGAACGCGAAGAACAGAGTCCCTGAAGCAAAATCCTTCTTTGCGAACGCGAGAGGATCTACGCGAACGCGAAGAACAACACCAAACACCAGCATCATCTACTACAAAACAGCCCGAAATGATCCGAAACCACTCCGAAACACACCCGAGGCTCCCGAGGCCCCGTCCAATCACACAAACTAGTCCCATAACACATTACGGACTTTCTCAGGGCCTCAAATCATATCAAACAACGCTAAAACCATGAATCACACTCCAATTCAAGCTTTATGAACTTTAAAATTTCAAACTTCTGCATTCGATGCCGAAACCCGTTAAATCACGTCCGATTGACCTCAAATTTTGAACACAAATCATATTCGACATTATGGACCTACCCCAACCTTCGGAATCAGATTCCGACCCCGGTATCTAAAAGTCCACTTCCGGTCAAACTTCTCAAAAACCTTCAAATTCTATCTTTAGTCAAATGACTCCAAAATGACCCACGGACCTCTGAATCCACTTCTGATCGTGCTCCCAACTCCAGAATTACCATACGGAGTAATTAACAGACTCGGAATCATAAACGGACATCGATAACACTGAAATCCATCCACCAACCTCAAGCCGATTATGATCGCACTGAACTAGGATAATTACCTTCCAAAGGTCCATAATAACTCCTCTTCCGCTCATAACATATAAGAACATCCATCATAGTCGAAGAAATCATCCACAGTCCATAACTCAATAGACTGAGTGCCCTCCAGGAATATATTCTCAAATCAACGATATTATCACAACCTTCATACTTGGTTTAAGTCTTTAATCAATCACCTGCCACACTTATCCAGTCTTCTTGTGGGATACACTCCCGCAACCTACCATAACAAATAATTGGGTCGTACCTCCAAACCACCGGCCGCACTAATGTTGAAAAGTGATCAAGAATCATTAACCAAGATGCAAAGCCTTTTTCACAAAACACCGATCTCAGGTGACGCTGAAGACCATACCAACTTACACTAAACATCGAAACTCCTTTCCTGCTCATCCGAGCTCATGACATCCTTGTCCACACGAGCTATTACCTTGATCTTTACTTCAAATTCTATACCACTCATTGCACCTAACATGCCAAAATATGATAGAACACGCTTTCCATCATAGCTTCGGGACCATTATCGGGCTAACACTTCATTATATAAAAGCTTTTCACTTATTTCGCTTCAGGAGAACCATAGCTACACACATGTGAATTCTCACAGCCGTGGAAAAATGCAAATCTCCAAGTAGTGGTGTAACCCACCATAACCCTTCCGGGATATGCCTACACGTAACAGGCCATAACAGAAGAATACTTCCTGAATAACACCAATTACGGCGACCGACAGGTCTCACCCGTACCGTCCCAATCACTTGCATAACTTAATCACACTAAGAGAACTAGTCATTGCCCTCATCATGCCAATTCAATCATGGATAACCAATCTACTTCTTCTAACTTAACCTTTTATGCCTTAGGAATAATAGTTCCATACAACACATAGCGAACTCAATCTGCACTCATCCCGAGTGACCCTGAATCACGAGACCATGCTGCCTCAAATCCCACGAACCACTTCATACTTCCCAATTGCTACACTACATATCGAGTGAGTAATCTATTGTCGTTCAGGTACTCGGTAAAAAAATAACTGATTATGAGCCACTCGTTATATGATAACTATCCAGCTAGTATTGGGACTAGATATCCATACTCTCTTATGCATCTATTTTGCTCGAACATATACCATCGCCACAAACATGGTCCTACGGTGGAACACATCCATAATTTTTATATACGACAGTGTTAGAACACATTCAAACACTTCTACATAATACTCTCACATACGGTGGTGGTGGAACACATCCAGATACCCTTATATAAATATTTCATGCAATGCTAATCTTGTCACAGTTGACGGTACGCGTATCTCATGATATTGCATAGTATCTCTAACATATCACTTTATAGGATAATATGGTGTATAAGTAATCTAGACTGAATTAGGCGTCCTCGGCGAGCCTATCACAATCAGTGCAACTAGGATTATAACTTTCTCAACTAATATGATAGACTAACCACGAAGTCTACGATGACATGTTTTTATTTTCTTTCAGAGTTAACCATATTTATGGTAATTCCTTGAGTCTCTAACATTTGTAGTTAATATATGAACAATTCAAATAATAAACAACAATTTTTTTTTATATCTCGTATCGCCCATTATCATTGTTAGCTCTCATCCTCTAATTTCGATGTGACGCCCGTCGTCACATGAGTTACCACCCCGTTTTCCTCATTTTCTGCTTCCTTATGTTTCATTATAAGAGTCTTGGGTGAACAAGTCGAATTGGATTGGTTTTAGAAGGAAATGAGACACTTAGTCTCTTTAAGGAAGGTTTGTTTTGGAAAAGTTAACCGGATGTTGACTTATGAGTTAGAGGTCTCGGATGTGATTTCCGGTGATTCGGTTAGCTTCGGGGGATGATTTGTGGCTTAGGAGCGTGATCTGAAATGGTTTTGGAGGTCCAATAGAATTAGGCTTGAATTAGCGAGGGTCGGAATGGAATTTTGAGAGTTGTTGTAGCTTCGTTATGTGATTTGGGATGTGTGTGCAAAATTTCAGGTCATTCGGAGGTGATTTGGTTGGATTTTTGACCAAATGCGTATTTCGGAAGTTCTTGAAGAACATAGGCTTGAATTCGGTGAGAATTGATATTTTTAGTGTTGTTTGATGTGTTTTGATGATTGGAACAAGCTTGAATGATGTTTTAGGATGTGTTGGTACTTTTGGTTGAGGTCCCGGGGGCCTCGGGGTGATTTCGGATGGCAAATAGACGGTTTTGGGACTTAGGATGTTGCTGAAATTGCAGGTTCAGTGTTGCAGACATTTGTTCTCTACGATCGCAGGAGGGTCTCTGTGATCGCATAGAAGGATTTTGAGGGGATGATTGATTGTTCAATGCGATCGCATACTGAGTGTTGTGATCGCACAGTGTTAAGTGTTGATGAATTGCGATCGCATAGAGTACGCTACAGTGATCCGGGCAGAATGTTAAAAATATTTTATCTGCGAATCCAAACCCATTTTCAACCATTTTTAAGCATTGTGAGAGCTACTTAGGAGCATCTGAAGATGGATTCGAAGGAGATTGACTGGAGGTAAGTTTTATGAGTTAAAAACACGATTATACTGCGGAAGTATCCTTGAAATTCTTGAGAATTTAGCTAAATTGGAAGAAACAAGGGCTTGGGATTTTAAGATTTTAAATTGGAATTTGAGGGGCCATTTGTGGTCCGAATTGAGAGTTTTTGGTGTGTATAGACTCGTGGCGAGATAAGAAACCCGTTGCCGTGAAAATTTCTGAATTTTGAGACATGGGCCCGGGGCTCGAGTTTTGCAAATTTTGTGATTTTCGATGTTTTTTGATTCTTTTCGATTGGGTTATGTTCCCTTAGCCTATTGTGATGTATTCGTTGTGGTTTTGATCAGATTTGACGCGCGAGGAGGCCGATTTGAGAGGCAAGGGCATAGCGAGCTAGGATTTTGGTCGGCTTGAGGTGAGTAATGATAGTAAATGATATCCTAAGGGTTTGAAACCCCGGATTTTTGCACAACGTGGTGCTATGTTGAGGTGAAACACATGCTTAATGGCAAGCACAGGGTTGTTTACTACTGGGGATTGTGACTTTGTCCGTCCCGTTTGATATTTTATCGCATATTTAACTGAGATATGTTTGTTATAAACATAATTTGGGCTTCTTGCCATATTTTGGGGTTTCATGCCGATTACTTGAGTCCTTCGTGGATTTTTATCACTCTTTCCTCACTATCTGATTTACTACTTGAACTCAGTCCTGTTGATTATACTGTTTTACAAACTCAGCCGCTTTAATTGCATTTTGAGACTTAAATGATATTTCCACCGTTGTTTGGGCTGAGTACTACTATTTATTGATGCCCGAGGGGCTTATGATGTTTTATGGACTGAGTGAAGCTTTCAGGCCCTGAGTGTGACATGAGGAGGCTTTCAGGCCTCGTGAGTGATGTGAGAAGGCTTTCAGGCCTTGAGTGTGATGTGAGGAAGCTTTCAGGCCTCGAGTGTGATGTGAGAAGGCTTTCAGGCCTTATGTTGATATGGCGCTTGGGCCGTAAGGGGCCCCTCCGGAGTCTGCACACCCACAGTGAGCGCGGGTACCCATGTGATATGATACTGAGCCTGAGGGGCTGATATTATGCTGAGTGACTGATACTGAGCCCGAGGGGCTGATATTATGCCGAGTGATTGATACTGAGCCCAAGGGTCTGATACTGTTCTGAGCGATTGATACTGGGCCCGAGGGGCAGATTTCTACACAATATTTAATGATTATTTTACCTGATTTACCTGTTTTTAGAAGGAGATTTCATTTGACTCTTTACTGTTTTACTGTTTTAAGTGATTTACTGCCTCACATAGAATTGCTTTGTGCAGTTATGTGTTTTCATTCCTTCAGTTATTATTTAATATTATTACTCACTGTGTCGGAGTAATCACATTACTCCATGCACCATGTGTGCACATACAGGCATAGCTGAGTTCGCACCTGAGCACTGATTCCTTCCAGACCAGGAAGTGAGTTGGAGCGACGAGGTAGCTGTTGACGTCCGTAGCCCTTTGTCTCCCCTATTTTATATCATTTGAGTTTCTCTCAGACTATTGTATCAGAAATTTTACTCTGTAGACTTATAGTGAATTCTGTAGTAGCTCATGACTTGTGACACCCCGATTTAGGTTGTGTCGGGATAGTTTCCCTCGTATTTATCGCTACTTCCGCATTATTTGCTATATTAAGCATGTGTTAGAATTTTTAATGTTAATTAATTGCTTTAAAAGAGGTGTTGGCGTTGTTCTGGCTGGCCTTCTCATCATGAGAGGCGCCATCACGACCGGGTTTGGGAATTGGGTTGTGACATTCAAGCTACATTTGTGGATCTTCGAGTTACTAAATTTTATAAGCATTGCATATCTTGGTGTACTAATCTCCTTAAATCACCCTATGATTGTACACACATTCAACTCTTTAGCTATAGTGTTCTATGGTTATTCACTTTCAAGTTGTTCCGCCTCTTAAAGTTAATGACTAACCCCTTCAATAAGGTCAGGACTCTCATTGGTAGATTTTTGTTCATGGGTATGTAGACGTCCATACTTATGACCTTGATGCTACTGAACATTTAGGATGTTTTTCCTTCTTTATTTCCTTATTCGTGCGTTAAGTTGTATCGAGTTTAAACTTGGGATGCCTCTTTCACAGAAGTCTAGGACATATATATCCTCTTCTGTTGTACGACATAGTTGACTTAAAAGTTTTTAATATCATATGTGTGACTAAGAGTGGCCTTGAGTATATGGAATGTTTGGTGCATTGATTGCAGCTGAGAATGGCCAGGTTGTAATTTTATTTTTGGGATAGCTTTATTTCTAAAGAAACCTCTGCCAATTCTTTTTAAAAAGTTGGAGAGTTAGTCAAAATTTTGGACATTATTATAAAATGGTCTAAAGATATAATTTCTGTGTAAGAGTGACTTATTCAAAAGTTGAGGTTGTGAATACAATTATCTAGTATTAGACCGATCAGGGGAGAGAAGAATTGAGCAGGAAACTAACAAGTCTCACAGTTTAGCCACATCTATGATATTGGATTGGCAGTGAAAGATATTTTGAGGAGAATGCTTATACAGTTCTCAGTTTGATGCATAATAAAGTGATTTGATAGAATTAATGATATTATAATGGTGATATTATAAGTGTGATTGTGACGAAAGATCATATAATTTAAGTACTTTTAGTTTAAGCCTGATAGTGGCACTATATGAAACAAATTTATAGTAAGTGTTTGTCAGTAAATTTTAGCTTGTGAGAGAAAAATAAGACTTTAAGTGTAATGCTTAATAAACCAATACAGAAAGAGTTTGAGTATGAAACTAACCACACAATGACATTATTAGTTGTTAAAATGAGGGTAAGATATGGTGTATTGAGAGTCTCACACTCTAGATAAAGATAGACGAACTATAACGGAAGTTTGAGTAAAAAAAAAAAATGACGTAACAGTCACCGAGAAAAGTAATCAGCTGCATACTTTTGTTAACATACATTTCGTTCGATAAAATGTATTCTTGAGGAAGAGGGAAAAATATTAGTGAGGTGGCAATGTAGATGTATCATTTATTATTTCGATCCAAGTATTGAGAGTTTACTGTTGTCCACTGGTCTATTGGATATGTGAAATATTCTGAGTTGTGATACACTTATAGACTGGTTATAACTTAACATAGTTTACTAAAGGTTACATTGGGCTTGGATTAAAAGCTGTTGTATTTTCCTACACTCACTTGCCATGAAAAGACAGTCAATTTTTTTTTTTATTTCGATTGATCCTAGTATAAAAGATTCACTTGGTATGCCTCTAGGCAAAGCTACCTCGTCAATAAAAGTTTTAGATATAATAAGTGAAGGGTAAGTGTTGTATTTAAATATAACATGGGGTACCAGATTAGACTGACCGACTATTGAGTTAGTCTTTGTGATTAATATTTTTCAGATATATTCTCAGAGGACTTATTGAGGTGAAAGACTTGGGTATTAATATAATTCTAGAAGCTTAGTATATTTTTATTTTATGTTCTTAAATGGCTCTATGAGGTCAAAGGAACTAGAAGAAAAAGTTACAAGATTTCGGGGTTAAGAGGCCACTAGACCAAATATACCATATTGAGGTGCTTAAGTTATGTTCTTTGAGAAGAACAAAAGATTATACATATAATTACCGATAATAGACAAATAAAATAAAGTACCATGAAAAAAAACTTTTGTCATACTCAAATGATTTGTACCTCCACTTATAAGGTGTTACCTCATATTCTAAGATAAGACTTGTGATCGGACATCTAGAGTGAAAAATAGTATTTGATATTTTGAATACATGTTCCTAGACCTCTTATGGTTAGTAATTGTGATGGACTAGATAAACTAGGTATTCAAACTGTTCCTTAGCATTCTTTTTATTATATTGACACATGCGAATATTTTCGTAGTGGATAAGACCATGTGCAATAATTAAGGAGGGTCCTATGGGGATTGAGATAATATCGATTAATACTGGAGCTATAGTTATAAATTTTAATTCGTATATTATGATATTTTGGTCCTCGAGATGTCTAATAAAAGGGTGATAGACCGATGGTATTATACTTGCTAAGGCTAGAGCACATGTAATATCATAATTGTCTTGGTTTGAGCAAAACGTTTATTAGTCATTGCTCCATAACCCAGAACTTAAAACCTAGACTCTGATACCAACTTTGTCACGTCCCAAACTACCACCTAGATGTGACTGGCACCCAGCTAACACTACCCGCCAGGCGAACCCCTTTCTCTAACGTTTAACCATTTACACAAACACTAAGAGAAGAAAATGCAGGCCTAATAGTATTATTAATAATTAAAGAGGAAACGATTATCGCCCAATACCTTAGTCAATAGATAGAAAAACCAACAATTACTCAAATAATAAAACTTTAACCCAAATCCCACACTAAGACCATGGAGCATCTAACAGAGTAACATGAGTTTATTGACGGGTATAAAAACCTCAAAGAGAAAGGAACTAACTAACACGAGCTAGGTAAGTCTAAAACGAAAGCCTCCACGAATAATGCAGTGGCTCACCTCAGCAATAGGATCCACTCGAACAAACTCGTCAGTCACTAGCTCTATCTCCCGTAACAGTATCTACATAGAGATGTAGGTAAGGAGTGAGTTATACGTAAATATAACCCAGTAAGATCCTCGACCCACCACTTTAAATACCTCTAGAATAAGTGTTGGAAAATACAAACACACCACAACACAAATGATATAGTAAATATGATAATTATACAATAACTCAATATATTTATATCAACAGAGTTGTAAGAATTAACCAACAAGGACCACTAAGGACTTATCATAATTGCAATGAAAGAAATTTACCAATACATCAAGAGTCCACAACGGCACCACAATGCATTAAATATGTAACAGAGCATACACAATGCTTGTGTGATATACAAAGGCATACACAATGCCCCAACATCATGGAGCACAGCCGTATCAAATTCAATATTATAGCGCACAGCCGTATCAAACTCAACATCATGGCGTACAGCCGTATCAAACTCAACATCATGGTGCCCAGCCGTATCAAACTCAATATCATGGCGCGCAGCCGTATCAAACTCAATATCATGGCGCACAGCCGTATCAAACTCAACATCATGTGCGAACATCATGGCGCACAGCTGTATCAAACTCAACATCATGGCGTACAGCCGTATCAAACTCAACATCATGGCGCACAGCCGTATCAAATTCAATATCATGGTGCACAACCGTACCACTATCAAACAACTTATAAAATAATATTTTTTCTTCATAAAATAATATATTTGCGGCTAGTCTAAGACCACCGACTCTGCCAAGCACACGCTTGTCCCAACACATGGACCAGGCAGAGAAATCACACTTTCAAAACGGGTTTTAGAAAAATAAGTATCAAAGCTTAAAGTCTCACTTACCTTGCTAACAAGAAGTTTTCCACCTTGCAACCTCTAAAACACCAACCAAACTGCATTTAATGGCCTCAATCTATACAACATATTGATAAAAGATATCACTTAATAGATCACAACTCAATCTTGGTTTTTTTTTTTTTAATTTCAGACTTGAAGCTAAATCTCAATGTTACACCTTAACTTACAAATTTTTAAAGTAAAATTGCATTCTGGTATATCAATCTAAATCTGATACTTAGCTTTAATTTCTATAAATTAGTTATGAATATCAATGATAATAACTAGACTAAAAGTCAAAAACTGCTTATATTTAATAATAAATATTCAAAAAATTAGCTTAAAAGAAATTAAGGTGCGATAGATTCCCAATTACTGCCTCATAGATACGTGAGAATTCTCTGTTAGAACTTCAATTTTGTATCTAATCGTAAGAGCCATCATTACCAAATCATTGAAACCAATCATTATAAATGAGATCACTTTATCTCAGTTCCATTGAATATGCTGTTGTAGTAAGAATTGCATATAAGCGTACCTTATAACTGGACTTTCTCCACAAAGATTCACACACACTGATTGGAAATTAAAATCAGATAGTAGTCTAGCTTCTATGTATTCATGCGGACGTCACAGCGTTTCCCCAAGGACACCCTGTACTTTATTTCTTTTCCCCAGATGAACCAAATAACCAATTGTCCCTTAATACTAGTCCTTTAGGTCATCTGTCACGTAAGCTAGCAATAAAGGATGGGCTTGGCCCAAGTTCTATTCCATTACTCCCTCCGTTCCAATTTATGTGAACATGTTTGACTGGAAACGGAATTTAAAAAAAAAATGAAGACTTTTGAAATTTGTGATCCTAAACAAGTTCAGAAGGGGCCCAGAGTATTTGTGTGGTTATAAAAGTTTCTCATTAAGGATAAAGTTGTAATTTTAAGCTAAATTGTTACCAAATTTAAAAAAGGTTCATTCTTTTTGGAACGGACCAAAAAGGAAATAGGTTCACGTAAACTGGAACGGAGGGAATATTATATATGTTCTACTCCATTATACTATTAGCTTTGTAATTAGCTCATTAAATATAATCTACCAGCTTCCTATATATTTTACGTCACACGATATATACATATATATAGGCTCCCACAATGCAAAATAAATTATTGTTATTTATATGTATAAGAAATAAGGAAGTATAATTAACGAATTAACTTAAAGGTTCACTCTTAAATATGTTGGGTTATTACAGTTACCGTCACAACTAAAAACCATATTATTGGTACATTAGTAGCACATTTTTAGTCCTCAATGGAGACGGTAGATTAACAGGGGAAAAACATTAGATCACATGATGAGAAATATATTTATTTAATCCAGTAAACTAATAAGCTATGTTTCTTCTACCAGAAAATAAAGATCAAAATGTAAAGACTTCTCACTTGCCATTTTGATTTTATACTACACATCTCCATCCTCAATAACATAAATTTAGAATGTAAATGAATAGTAAAAATCTTTTTGATCTAAGCTTTGAGGAATATGTAGATAAAAGGGATCTTATTTTCCTGAAATAACAAACACTGTAATCAAAGAGACCCTGAAAGAATTTACTTAATAAGCAATAATGTAACCATCTAACTGCCATTCTCTGATGAAGACAGAGGCAAGAACTAAAGACACTTCCACAGTTCTGCAAGCATGTCAACATGCTTAATTATTTATCACGTACTTCAATAATGGTATGCCATTTACTAAGTACCCTCTGTCACTTAATTTATCATCATATACGCCATAGCTACAGCAGCATCCTTATAAAATAATAGAAGAATAAATATAAAGGCATGCCTTGATTTTGATTATCTTCACCAACCATGACATGGGTTAGCAGAGGCGGAGCCAAAATTTCGAGTTCGAGATTCTAATCGTTAAAAGTTACTGGGTTCTAAATTAATCATTTATACATATTTAATGGATTTTGGTTACAAACACAGGGTTCGAATCAAAGTAACTGGATTCGGTCAAACCCAGTCCCAACACTCTACGTCCGCCACTGTATAAAAGCCATAGTAGACATTTGTTGTTACATGTAATTTCTTGAACACAATAATTACAGCACATTAATCCCAACATCAATACCCCCATCTGCTTATTTTCACTTTCTATTGTCCCTTGCATGCCGATGGAAGAGACTACTTTACAATCCAATTCACTCAAAGCAGAACACATAGCACATTCAGTAGTCAAAATATATGATAATAAAGCAAAATTAGAAAACTCAGTTTTCACTCAACAGAGAAGGCAAGAATAGTGGAGCCTCAATGAGTAATGTCTTCTTGTGGAACACCTAGAAATTCTTAGCCTGATATTGGAAATTGTTTTGCTACAAATAAATAGAATTAGCAACACAACAGCTAATAGGAAAAGCTTACCGAGCTTGACCGATGAAGTTCAATTGTCTATTTGTCATCGAGACCGGATAAAGGCCTAGAGCTTCACCCCAATCGGTTGCTTTTTCAATATAATAAATATTGACATTGGAGCGGGCGAGAGAGCTTGGAGGCATCAGTGTTCTTTAGGATGAAAGTGAGTCCTTTTGCGAGGAACGTGAATGAATGCTATCTGGCTTAGGATTTAAATGAGTTGTACAAATAAAGCTACTTTTTTGTTTATGTCACGACCCGGATTTCCCACCATCGGGAGTCGTGATGGCGTCTACTGTCGGAGCTAGGCAAGCCAACCCTTTTAAACATTTCCCAGTTTACACTCAACAAGAACAATATAAATATGACGAGTCATTTAAATAAAAGCGGAAGTCTTTAAAAACATAGATAACTGAAAACCAAAAATGCGGAAGTCTTAATATTTCTCTACCCAAGACTGGTGTCGCTATCTCACGAACTACTAAAGAGTGCTACAAATAAGTCTGAATAGAAATACATAAATGTCTGTCTCGGTACAATGAAAACAAACTGAAAACATAGAAAGGGACTCCGGCATGCGAACACCAGCTAGGCTACCTCGTAAGTTCCTGGACTGAAGTCAGCTCCCGATCAATATCCTACTGGTGTGGTCCAAAAGCTGCTCCGGTACCGTGATCTGTGCAAAAGAGCACAGAAGTGTAGAATCAGCACAACCGACCCCATATGCTGGTAAGTGCCTGGCCTAACCCCGGCGAAGTAGTGACGAGGCTAGACAGGACTACCAAACCAATCTATGCAGTTCAATATATATATCTATGCGATAAAAGGAAAGGATACAGAAATTAAACAGTTAAGTGGGAGGAGAACATACTATGGGGGAAAATATAGTCCGTATATAAGGCCAACAATTTAAGTAAGAAACAGGGCAATATAAATAATTAATGAGAACAGAAAATATTCAATAGTTGCACGGCATCAACCTTCGTGCTTTTACTCTCATCCTCACCAAAAGCAATCAAGTAAAGTGCATGGCATCAACCTTCGTGCTTTCCCTCTCATACTCTCAAATCATGGCATGGAGTGACCCTTCGTGCAATTATAATCAAATCATGGCACGGAATGACCCTTCGTGCAAATATAATCAAAACATGGCACGGAATGACCCTTCGTGCAAATATAATCAAAACATGGCACGGAATGACCCTTCGTGCATTATCACTCCTTCTCACCCAAACAGTAATCACAACCAATGTGGCGAGGGAATAAATTAATAATAAAAAATGTCCCGGCAAGGGAAATACACAACTAAACAGCTAAATCCCGGTAAGAGAGCAACAACAATAACTTTCATATCCCGGCAAGGGAGATAATCAATGTACTCAAACCATCTCGGCAAGGGAGTAATCATATTTCTTTCTATTTCCTTCGTTTCTTGCCCAGTAGTCTTTTTATTGTTCGAGCCAACGCTCCAAAAGATTTACAATTCACAATCAATTCTCATACTCTTCACATTACATAGGATTCATCAATTAACATGGAAGAGCCACAACAATATCAGAATAAGTACAAACAAGGACCCACGGCCATCATAGACACCGGTGTATAGATACTCGTCACCATGCCTATACACCGTACTCCACATTTAGCAACTAGCAAACAAAACCCTAATCCTATTCCCTCAAGCCAAAGTTAGATCAAACACTTACCTCGGTCCAACGAATAGCAATCAATCCTCAAATACCGCCTTCCCTCTACAATCCGACTCTGAAACAATGATATCTAGGCATAATTAATTCAATAATATCAATAAGGACTCAATGTCGACATCCCATAGCCTAGAGATGAATTTTCTAGCATTCTTCCACAAATACCAAAATTCGACACCGGGCCCACATGGTCCAAACACGAGGATCGGACCAAAACCTAATCACCCATAACCCCACGAGTTCAAATATGCAATTTATTTTAAGATTCGACCCCAAATTGAGGTTGAATCACCCAAAATTCTTAAAACCCTAACTCTATCCAAAACCCCTAATTTCTACTTTGATTTCATGATTTAGGTCTAGGATTTCAGTAATTAATGAAAAAGAGTGAAGGAA
>MU715029.1:38932-72552 GCA_026770625.1 Nicotiana glauca
GGGGGGGGGGGGGTCCAGGGAAATGGTCTACGCGAACGCGTGGAGTGATTCGCGATCGCGGTGATGGAGGAACTGGAGCTACGCGAATGCGGGAAGAGGCCCGCGAACGCGAAGAAGGGGACTCGGCCAGCATCGCGATCGCGTAAGGCCGACCGCAAACGCGAAGAACAAATCTGGCCTACAACAGCTGAAGAAAACTTGCTATATTTTTAAGTGCAAAACCACCCTGAACCACATCCGGATCACTCCCGAGCCCTTGGGGCTCCTAACCAAATACACACACTAACTCAACAACATCCTACGAACTTAATCGAGTGATCAAATCGCCAAGACAATATCAAAATCAATGAATCAAATCACAAAATCATCATTTTTCATTCTAACTTCATAAACTTCCAATTTTAGATATTTAGGTCCAAAACACGTCAAATGACGTCCGATTTCTACCAAATTTTACAGAAAGTGCTTAACACATATATAAGACTTGTTCTGGGCGTCGGAATTAAAATAAGAGCCCGATACCACAGTCTTTTAATCAATTTTCATTTCTATTTTCCTTAATAATTTCAGAAAAATAATTTCACAGAAAAATTCTTTTCTCGAGCTCTAGACCTCGGATTTCGACTCCGGGCATATGCCCGAGTCCCATATTTTTCTACGGACCCTCTGGCACTGTCAAATCACAAGTCCGGGTCCTTTTACCAAAAATATTGACCGAAGTCAACTTTAATTATTTTAAAGCCACATTTTGAAAATTTTCACAGAATTTAACATATAATCTTTCCGGCTACGCGCCCGGACTGCGCACACAAATCGAGGCAACTAAATGTGAGGTTTTCAAGGCCTCGGAAACACAGAAAAAGAGAGAAATCCGGTGATGACCCTTTGGGTCGTCACATTCTCCACCTCTAAAACAACCGTTCGTCCTCGAACGGACAAAGGAAAGAAGTACCTGAGTTGGAAAATAGATGAGGATAGCGGCTCCGCATATCAGACTCGGACTCCCAGGTCGATGCCTTAGGAGGCTGACCTCTCGACTAGACACGCACTAAAGGAAAATTCTTCGACCTCAACTGTCGAACCTGCCAGTCTAGGATAGCTACCGGCTCCTCCTCGTAAGACAGATCCTTGTCCAACTGGACAGTGCTGAAATCTAACACGTGGGCTGGATCGCCGTGATACCTCCGAAGCATGGACACATGAAACACTGGATGCACGGCTGACAATCTAGGCGGCAAGGCAAGTTTGTAAGCCACCTCTACCACACGATCGAGGATCTCAAATGGGCCAATGAATCTAGGGCTAAGCTTGCCCTTCTTCCCAAATCTCATCACACCCTTCATAGGCGATACACGGAGCAATACTCACTCACCAACCATGAAATTTACATCTCGAACCTTGCGATCCGCATAACTCTTTTGCCGCGACTGAGCCGAACGAAGCCTGTCCTAAATGATCTTGACCTTATCCAAGGCCTCCTGAACTAAATCTGTACCCAATAACCGAGCCTCTCCCGGCTCAAACCATCTGATTGGAGACCGACATCGCCTACCATACAGCGCCTCATATGGAGCCATCTGAATGGTGAACTGGTAGTTGTTGTTGTAGGCGAACTCTGCGAAAGGCAAAAATTGGTCCCACGAGCCTCCAAAATCAATGACACAGGCTCGAAGCATATCCTCCAATATCTGAATAGTCATCTCGGATTGGCCGTCCGTTTGAGGATGGAACGTTGTGCTCAACTGAACCTATGTGTCCAACTCCTGCTGAACTGCGCTCCAGAAGCGCGAGGTAAACTGCGTACCCTGATCCGAAATGATAGATGATGGCACCCCATGAAGGCGAACAATCTCTCGGATGTAGATCTCAGCTAACCTCTCCGATGAATAAGTGGCTGCAAGTTGAATAAAATGCGCTGACTTGGTCATCCTATCAACAATGATCCAAATAGCATCAAACTTCTTCCGAGTCATCGGAAGTCCAGTAACGAAATACATGGTAATCCTCTCCCACTTCCACTCGGGAAGCTCAATCCTCTGGAACAACCCACCAGGCCTCTGATGCTCATACTTGACCTGCTGACAGTTCAAACATCGAGCCACATATGCAACAATATCTTTCTTCATCCTACGCCACCAATAATGCTGCCGCAAGTAATGGTACATCTTCGCGGCACCCGGGTGAATAGAATACCGGGAACTATGGGCTTCCGCTAAGATCAACTCTCGAATCCCATCGACATTGAGCACACAAACTCGCCCCTGCAACCTCAAAATACCATTATCATCTAAGGTCACCTTCGTGGCACCTCCATGTTGCACTGTGTCTCTCAAGACACACAAATATGGATCATCAAACTGCCGATCACGGATACGCTCCAATAATGAAGAACGAGCGACCGTGAAAGCTAAGACTCTGCTAGGCTCAGAAATGTCCAACCTCACAAACCGATTGGCCAAGGCCTGGATATCCAAAGCAAGTGGTCTCTGGCTGACCGGAACATAAGAAGGACTACCCATGCTGGCGGACTTCCTACTCAATGCATTGGCCACCACATTGGCTCTCCCCGGGTGGTACAAAATAGTAACATCATAATCCTTCAATAGCTCCAATCACCTCCGCTGCCTCAAGTTCAACTCCTTCTGCTTGAACAAGTATTGCAGACTCTTGTGATCAGTGTACACCTCACACGTCACACCATATAGGTAATGCCTCCAAATCTTCAAAGCATGAACTATGGCTGCCAACTCTAGATCATGAACCGGATAATTCTTCTCGTGGATCTTCAACTGCCTCGAAGCATATGCAATGACTCTATTATCCTGCATCAACACCGCACCAAGCCCAATACATGAAGCAAACTGTATAAGGCCCTGAGCATGTGGGCAAAACCAATATCGGTGTCGTAGTCAGAGCTGTCTTGAGCTTCTGAAAGCTATCCTCACACTCGTCTGACCATCTGAACTGGGCACCCTTCTGGGTCAGTCTGGTCATCGTGGCTGCTATGGATGAAAATCCCTCCACGAACCGGCGGTAATAACCTGCTAACCCCAAGAAACTCCGGATGTTGGTCGAGGCCAGTTCTTGACTGCCTCAATCTTTTTCGGGTCCACCTGAATAGCCTCTGCTGATACAACATGACCTAGAAATGCAACCAAACTCAACCAAAACTCGCACTTCGAGAACTTAGCATACAACTGACTATCCTTCAGAGTTTGAAGAACCACTTTGAGGCGGTGCTCGTGCTCCTTCTGGCTGCGGGAGTACACCAGAATATCATCAATAAAAACTATCATGAACAGGTCCAAGTAAGGTCTGAACACTTGGTTCATCAACTCCATAAATGCTACTGGGGCATTGGTCAACCCAAATGACATGACCAAAAACTCATAATGCCCGTACCGAGTGCGGAATGTTGTCTTAGGTACATCAGACGCCCTAATCCTCAGCTGATGGTAGCCAGATCTCAAGTCTATCTTTGAAAACACCTTTGCACTCTGAAGCTGGTCAAACAAATCATCAATCCTCGGCAGTGGATACTTCTTCTTTATTCGTCACCTTGTTCAATTGCCGGTATTCAATGCACATCCTCATCGATCCATCCTTCTTCTTCACAAATAACACCGGCGTACCCCAAGGAGAAACACTAGGAGTGATAAAACCCTTCTCTAGCAAATCTTGCAACTGGTCCTTTAACTCCTTCAACTCTGGGGGGGCCATGCGATACGGCGGAATAGAAATGGGCTGCGTGCCTAGGGCCAGATCAATACAGAAATCAATATCCCTGTCGGGCGACATACCCGGCAGGTCTGAAGGGAAAACCTCGAGGAACTCCCGAACAATAGGAATAGAGTCAATAGAAGGAACCTCTGTGCTGGAATCGCGAACATACACCAGATAAGCTAAACACCCTTTCTCGACCATACTCGAGCCTTCACATATGAAATAACACTACGGGTGGCATGTCTTGGGGTCCCTTTCCACTCCAATCGGGGCAAGTCTGGCAAAGCCAAGGTCATGGTCTTGGCGTAACAATCCAAGATGGCATGATATTGGGACAACCAATCCATCCCTAATATAACGTCAAAATCCACCATGTCTAAGAGCAATAAATCAACCCTGGTCTCAAGACCCTCAAACACTACCACACAGGAACGATGAACTCGGTCGACCACTATGATTTGGGATGATTATTCTATGTTAAAAATATGGTTGTATTTATTAGTATCTTAATTCTGTAATTTTGAAATTATAAATTAATATACACTTGTATAAACAGTGGTGTTATATTTAAATAACAGACTGTTTAAATTACGTTTTTTGCTAAATAGCAATTTTTTGATAAAAACGTTACTGTGTTTTTGAATGCTATTAATGTTGTAATTATGGGTTAATATACATATGCATAAACAGTGAATTAATACCATTTATCTGTTTTAGTTGCATTCTGTCCATAATCACAGTGTTATATTAATAAATTTGACTGTTTTGTATGATATTAGTTCTGTAATTTTGGATTAATATACAGAATTATGAACAATACCGTTTTTGACTAGTGAAAACATATTGTTTTTACAATTCTGTCTAAACACGTTTTTATTAAATAAAAAAAAATTTATTTTGAGTTCTGAAATTATGTGTTAACAAACATCTGTATAATATGTGATTTGAACAAGTCAAAATAATTAAAAACCCTTAAAATGCCAAAAACAGAATTCTAGTCACGCGAAGAACTCTGAAATTTTATCAAACTCCGATTGACCTCAAATTTGGTAGGTTCATCGAAAACGGCCCAACTTAAAAAACACATTAGCTTTGATGATGATGTATGTCATTTTTTGGGCATTCAAGGTTGTTTAGATGGAGTTTTGGCCTTATTTTCTATTTTCTAAAAAAAAATTAATAAAAAAAAAGTGTTAATAGAAATCTGTGATGGTAGGGTTTAATCCCCATTGTTTCCAATCATGTTTTACAGTAATATAATAAATTTTTATGTTGACATAGGTCTTCTTCCACATCAGATAAATTCATTATAGATGATTACTGTAGTTTTGCCTCTAGTTATTTCATTACTTGTATTAACTCTCCAACTGAGTTACATGTTGATTAAATGAAACTAGTGTTTATAAAAGTGATATTTACCTATCTTAAATTAACATTTTACTCTCCATCTTAGTTTGTCCTGTTTAAATTTATGGGGTTAATATCTTACATCACTCATATATTTTGCATGAATAGTTAACGAATCTAACTGTTCAATGAGCATGGTTATATGTGTAATGTGTTGTTTTAAATTTAATCATTCTAAATACATAACTAATGATCTATTTAATGTGAATATCTCTCAGATTAACCATGTCTTCATTCAACTCACTTACCTCAATTTTGAACCAAAACAAGTTAGAAGGACCGAATTATGTTGACTGGAAACCTTGATATTGTCCTAACTGCTGAAGGTTATGTGAGCACGTGATTTTTGCCACGCTTAATTTACTCCTATAAATTCATTAGAATTAGAATTTTTCTTTTATTATTTGAATTTTTAGGAATTAATTGCATGATTTTGTGTCTTGTTTGTATTTTTGTGTGCATTTTTAGTTGCCATAATTCATAAAAAAAAAGGTATAAAAATAGTGCATTTGCATTTAGAATTTGATTTTATATTTTTTTAGTTTTGCTAGTTAATTAATATTACTAAACAAGAAAAAATAACAAAAATAGTCCTTTTACAATTTTTAATTTTTTGCATGTTACATTTTTGGTTTAAGAATTAGTTAAGGTTGGAAATTAATTAGAATAATATTAGATTTAATTTGGTTCGTTTACTTTGCATAATAAAATTAGAAAGCAAAATAAAAAAATCAAATTAAAAATCAAAGTAATTTTAGAACCCAAATAAGTGTAGTATAGGTATTCCAAGGTAGAAGAACACCCTATGGCCTTCTAGAAGGGGGCCTTAGTGTAAGTTTCTACATTTTTAATGCAGTAACTTGGGTAACAAGCCATAAAATTAGGGATTAAGGTCCAATTTCTGAAAATAAAAAGGGGGGAAATGAGTAAAATTTCCAGAACCTTCTACCCTCTTTTATGCCTATAAAAGGCCTGTCTAGTGCCTTGGATTACAAGTTTTAGAAGGCTGAAAATTACAAATTCCTTCCAGCTTTAAATTCCCCATAAAAATCCCCTTCTTTAAGTCTAAAATTCAAATTTGAATCTCAATACTCAAGAGGTTCAAATCTGAAATCATATAGCTTTAGAAACCTTCACCTTAGATCTTAATTACAGCTGAAAAATCCAAAACATACAAAAATCCAATAGAAAATTTTAAAAAAAAAGTAGATGTTATTGCTTTAAACTTTGAGTTTGGTTGCAAGCTGATTTTCATTTGAGTTTCCTATTGTTCTAGCTTCAAATTCAAGTCATTTTGGGTTTAGTTCAAGCTGTTTTGGGTTGTTGTGTTGCTGGTGATTCTCTGTTAATTTTCCTAGGTGCTGTGGTGCTATTTTTGCTTACGAATTGGCTCCATTTGCAGTTGATATAAGCTGTTGATTGCTTCTGCTAGTCATTGCTTCTCTAATTTTGTTTCATTACCCAGGTACAAGCTCTAAACTATGGTATTGTACATATGATTTGAGAAGTGAAATGGAAATCCAATTACTCCTAGCTTGATGTTTATGTTAGCTTGGTTTGACTCCAGTTTTAGTAATTAAATGTCATACTTGAACGGGACTGTATAGACTTTGATTTGAGTTAATGAAAGCCGTGTTAGCTATACATAGATATTATAATTCTTAATTTGTTTGTTACTGACTTTTAATTTCATAAAATATTGTATTGTATTAGGATTAGTCATTTAAGTATTAATAAACAGTATATCATGTGTTATAGGGACTGCTTCATCCCTTCAGGAATGTTTCATGTGTTAATGAATAGTTGAATGCAATCCTGTGATTAAATAATAAGTAGAAGTAGTATTATAATTAGGATAAACAATTACAGTTAACTTTTGAGATCAGATACTTGACATTGCGACACGTTAAATAGGTCCCAAGTTTAATTACATTATCAAGCCTCTAATTGTTTGTACCATGTCCAGATTAAGTATCAAATTTAGACTTAAGCCGTAATGATATGGAAATTGGAGTTCCCCTCTCCCTGTTTGGTCTGATTTATGAATTGAATGTCTTAGAATTGTTTGGGTCCGTTGATAGGCCCAGGGTGCGTAGCCCAAGCCATTTGGACCTCAATGTGAATAACGATGTTCCATTTGATGCCTGTGTTGAAGCCCAGGCTGGTATCAGTCCGTTTAGCCCAAGGACAGCACCTTTGTTCATCAGGCCAATTTCAAAACCCAAGTTGAAGGCTTAAAAATCGCTAGAAGCTAAAATCCAATAAATTACATTAGGAATGTGGGTGATTAATTTGCAATATAAATTTAGGTCTTCGGGTTAGGTAGCAGGTTCAAACTAAGAGGGTCCTTCCCTTTTGTTTGAATTCGGACTTGAACTCGAGACTCGAATTTATAAACGTAAATTAATTAGGCCCTTTTAGAGACAAAAATAAATAGAAAATCTTAGTTTGCTTTAGGCCGACCTTTAAATAATAAAAGTGAGATGAGCCTCGCCAAACAAAAACAAATATACAAATTGCGGGGTCCTCATTAAGTACTTAATTAAATACTTAGAATTCGGAGCGTGCCGTTTAGCGAATTGCACGGCCCTCCACAAATATAATAACCCTCTAGTCGCTTTAGGCACGCTTTTTAATAATCTTACCTTCCTAAATACGGGTGTGCATTTCATGCGACCCAAATCCAAATCCCAAAACGTCGAATAAGAATGTGTCGAGGATCCGGGTGCATTTCATGCGGCGTGATCCGAAAATACGTTTTTAAACGACGTTCACTTTCGTAAAAATAGTTAAAAGCGGTAAATAATTATAAAATTGCAATATAGGTCGGATCATGTGTAAGAATTAGATTTTAGCCATTTATAATAATTAAAGCAACCGTGCTAGAACCACGGGATCCGGAGGTGCCTAACACCTTCCCTCGGATCAACAGAATTCCTTACACAGAATTTCTTGTTCGCAGACTCCAATTGTGAAGTCGACAATTTTCCTCGATTGGGCATTCAAATTAAACCGGTGACTTGGGACACCAAAAGCCAATCCTATCCCAAGTGGCGACTCTAAAAAATAAATTAATAATTCTAATTCGAATAATGTCACTTTAAATGGAAAAACTCTCTTATACATTTATCCTTCGGGGTAGGTGTGTAAAAAAGGAGATGTGATAGCTCTGGCGACTTTGCTGGGGATACGAACCCAGAATTTTGATTCAGGGTTCAAGAATTCGAGCTTAGTATAATTGTTATATTTGGCTTTACCTGATTTTCTACATGTTCCATGCTATATGTGCTAAATGTTTTACCGCTTTGATATTTGTTGAAATTGTATATATAAACTGTCGCGAATCCCTTCCTCTTTTTGAGTCTTCTACATCATGGAGAAAGGTGCACTTCGTGTAGCTTCTCTTCTGTTTAGAGTCTTTACCAATTTAGAATGAGGTTTGGATAAGTTGCTAAGCCGGCGGAGCTTCTGTATCCCCGGTACGCTGCTTCCCCCTCGGCTCGAGCTGTCCGCTCGAGTAAGCTTGGTCTAGACCAATAAACCTAGGGTTTAAACCTAGAAGAACAAAAACTCATGTCGGATCCCTAGTAGGACGTTTGTTTGCAACATGTGCATTTGATTTAGAGGACTCAACACAGGGGTTGGGTCCGTCTAAGACAGGTGACCTGAAATAAAATAATCATCCTGATGCATCTTACGTGCTACTTGCGCATTTATTTGCTCGGCTTTGCATGTTGATCGGCTTGTCTAAATGAGTGAAAATTGAAAAATAGCAGTGTTAGGACTAAGGGAGGGTAACCATTTGTTGTGAAAAACCCAAGGCCCAAATAGTACCGAAATGCTGCCGGATTTTGAAAACGAAAAAAAAAACTAAAATAGTTGAAAAATAGAAGGAAAATTGTTGTTCAAAATAGTTTTGATTTTGGCAAATCTGCCGGAACTACGCTGGTTTGATTCTCACCGGATGTGAGATACGTAGGCAACCCTCATCGGGTCAACCTCCCTTTTGCAAAAATAGCCCAAAAATGTCAAAACTTTAATTTTTGTCATAAATAAGTCGGGTGATGCCATTCTTGCTTAAAATAAGCCGAATGTCCCCAAAAAGACTCCGGATGGCCGTTTTTGCAAGAACAGCCACCCTAAGTCATTTTAAATGGTTTGCGGGCACAGCCTTAAAATCTTCCTCCTAGAAGTGCTGAAAGGTCGTATTCGCAAAACCAAATCCTTGTCTTTTTAAATAAAGAATTTTGCAAAAATAACCACTTTTCAAAATAAGTCATTAAAATTCCCTTGTAAACAAACGTGCAGGATGACTTCAAGCAACATCGAAACCTTCTCAGTCCTGAGTGAGATCCCTTTGAAACTCCATATGTGGTGGCATGATCTAGGAAAAGGAAGCAGAGAGACTGTGGTCAAGATTTTGGGCGGTCTAGTCGATCTACTGAACATTAAACCGAGGAAAGATATCATTGAGGCACTAATACCATTTTGGGACCCGACCCGTAATGTATTCCGGTTTTCAGATTTTGAACTCACACCTACCTTAGAGGAGATTGCGGGATACGCGGGCCTCAAAGGGAACCTTTCGAGGCAGATACCCACTGGCCCTACGACCGGTAACCCTTCATAGGTTTTTGGATTTGTTGAACATCAGCCGGGATATTCAAGACTCGCATCTGGCAGAAGGGTGTTGTACATTGCATTTCCTATATCACTGGTATGGTAACCCAAAAGGTTTCGAGGAGCCTAACACCGGCTTGACATATGCCGGAAATAAAGGCAAATGGGAAGCTCGACAGGGATTAGCCTTTATGGTAGCCTTTCTGGGAGTGGTGGTTTGTCCGAAAAAAGATGGTTACATAGACCTCGGCCTGGTAGGGATGCTAGATGTTGCCATGAAAAAACCTACTAGCACAGTGGTTCCTCTAATCATAGCAGAAATGTATCGAGCTTTGACTAAATGTCGCGAAGGCGTGAAATTCTTTCAAGGTTGCAATTTGCTCTTACAGTTATGGATGCAGGAACACCTCTGTCACCGCACCGGATATATGAACTACGGTTTAATCGGGTTGAGTTGTATTGCTGAATTTGGGACCCGGGTGACAGGTATTGTGTTCCCTGAGGGTACCGAGGCTTGGACTTCATGCTTAAGATCCCTGACCGCAGATAAAGTTGAATGGGCTTATGGGTGGCTTCCAGCTACTGAAGCTATATACACATCAGCAGAGCTCCCCTATATTCTTTTGATGGGTATCCGAAGCATACAACCTTACGCTCCTTACCGGGTTTTGTGACAGCTTGGAAGATTCCAGACAGTGCACAATGATGAAGACCTGAGTGGGCAAGTCATTGAGTTAGGCCTGAAGGTTGCATTTCCTGAAGGCAGAATCCGAAATATATGGAATGAGTGCCGGTTCCTCGAGCCTAAAACCATAATACAGGACCAAGCTAGAGGCGAGGTAGATCCCAAGTATCTAACATGGTTTGGCAAAAGATTTCAAATCCCAGAGAGACCCGCTAAAAGACCACATGTGCAGCAATTCACCGATTGGGTCCAGGTTCAATGGGATTGGCAAGCAAAGGAGAAGGAGTACCGAGCTAGAATAGGACAGTTGGAGCAACAGGTCCGGGACCTCCAATTCGACAAAAGTGTACAGGCTGCAGCTGACGAGGGTGATAAAAAGAAATTAGCTCAGGAAAACGAAGCACTCAAAGCCCAAATTAAGCAAATAAAAATAGATGCCAGGAACCAAGAAAGAAGTCTGTCTGATGAAAGGTTGATCAAAGGGTTAAAGAGACAAATCTTGGACTACCAAGAAGAATTAGAAAAATATGAAGGAAAAATGGCAAGGCTTCGGGCACAGTGGGCTAAGAAGACTGAAGAAAGAGCCCAATTTGTGCAACAAATAAGGAGAAACTACGAGGGGACCATTGTCAAAATGAAGAAAAAAATAAATACTATGGAAGAAAAAATAGCCCAACGGGATAAAAAATTCCAAGCTGAAATGAACCAATGCTATAGGTTAATTGCTGAGATGGAAAAGGAAATAAAATTGCTACAAGATCTGGACTTCCGGGACTCTCAGGTGCTAGAGGCTCGTACACAACAAATAAGCCGACTCCTCCAAGAGAAAGGTCGAATCAGGGAAAGGATTAGAAGCATTGCCCACTATATTGTCATGAAGTGCCACGCCGGCGAGCGAATGGGTCGTACCACATCCTTTGCCTCAGTGATGATATTTGTTCGCCAAATCATGAATGACTTAGATCAGTTGCAAAGGGGTCTTGCACGTAGGCCCACGGTAATGCCGAACGATGCCCCGCGGGCCCCAGGATTTGAAGCTTTGATGTACTCCTAGATTAGTCGAGTCTGTATTTTCGCTTTCAAGTCTATTTTTGTAATTTCCTTTTCAAGAAAAGAAAAACAAATAGTCTAGTAGCTTTTGTAAATGCAGTTGTTATTAATGAAAAATTGAAAATTCCCAAAAAATTGTTTTCTTATTTTGCATTTATTTGCAAGAACTACACTTGGTCTGATTAATGCGGGGTCATGATACGTAGGCAATCTACATCAGATTCGACTGTTATCCTAAGAAAAAGAGAAAAAGAGAAACACGAGGGAAATAAATGAAAGAAAAACAAGAGAGAAAAAAGAAACACAAAGGAAGAAAATAAGGCATTGAGAGAAAAAAAACTATGGCCAAAGAAAAGAAAAAGAAGAAAATGGAGAAGCAGGAAAAGAAAATGAGAGAAAACGAAACAAAAAAAGAAAAAAGAAAAGGAATAAGAGAAAAGTCGGGATGACGCATGTGACATGTAGATGTTCATTTAACTGTATAGGTGAATCACACTCCAATGTGTAGTTACTTATCTGTTATTTGTTTCACACTAACCGTTGTTGCTGCCAATTTCCAGCTGAATATTTTAGAAACCGTGGTTGGTGTGTGGTAAACTGGCCTCGCATCGATACTTCACCAGACCCAAAGGAAAAACAGAGATGTCATCTGAAATGACCCTGCCTGCAATCCCCATACGCAAAGATAGCCCAATCTATGGGATCCCGGCCTCTGAATCATATACAGCTGAAGAAAATCAGATTCTGCGCCTACGATTGATGTAAATGTGGGATGCTTGGAACAACGGAAAAGAACCTCCAAGCACTATCCCCGGATTCCCGGAGTTGTTCCCTAGATCTGGAGATGCTACCACTGTCCCTATCATCCACCCAAATATTCCTTTAGGGCAACCTACTATGACTGCTAACTTCTTCGGAACACCCTCTGAGGCTCACCCCCAGGTGTTCCCATCTGGAATTGCTCCCAATATCTTCACAGCTCCACCAGCCACCGCAACAACCCAACCATCACTACGAAAGCATACTTTTGACCCCTCGGTCCTCACATTCCAGAATCCCGTCTTTCAAGCTGATCTTCCTCATTATCCTCAGTACACCTACTCTCAGCCACCATATGAGCTTATGCCGGGGCAGGATAAAACCCCCAAAGCCCCAGAGCAGGACGAGATGGCAAAGAGAATGAGAAGCCTCGAGCAAAGCTTGAAAAATATGCAAGGCTTGAGCGGGCAGAAAAGCGTCTCCTATACAGACTTGTGTATGTTCCCGCATGTACACTTGACATCAGGATTCAAAATGCCAAAATTTGAAAAGTATGATGGGCACGGCGACCCCATTGCTCACCTGAAGAAGTACTGCAATTAGTTACGGGGCGCCAGCGGCAAAGAGGAATTATTGATGGCATATTTCGGGGAAAGCTTGATTGGTATCGCTCCAGAGTGGTATATGGATCAGGATGTCTCGCGTTGGCATATATGGGATGATCTGGCCCGATATTTTGTCCGACAATTTTAGTACAATATAGACATTGCGCCAGACAGGAACTCCTTAGCGAATCTAAAGAAAAAGCCCTTAGAGAGTTTCCGCGAATATGCAATTAAATGGCGTGAACAGGCCTCAAGGGTGAAGCCTCCAATGGATGAGGTTGAGATGGTCACTGTCTTCCTATAGGCTCAGGAGGCAGATTATTTTCAAAATATGATGTCCGCTATGGGTAAGCCTTTTGCAGAGGCAATAAAAATCGGAGAGATGGTAGAGAATGGGCTAAAAACGAGCAGAATCTTGAGCCAATCGGCCATAAGAGCAACCTCCCAGGCCATCCAAGGCGGGTCTGGAGGAATGACTATGGGCAAAAAGAAAGAAGAAATAGTGATGGCGGCATCGGGAGGAAGAAGGTACCGGGATCCTAGACCGGTGTTCTCAGAAAGATCCCCTCAGCACTACTACCCGCACGCAGATATGACTTATGCTCCTCCACCTTATGCGGTAATGAATACTCAACCTTTCGGCCGCCCGCAACCACAAGCTAACCGAAACCCACCTTCATTCCAAAGAAACCTGCCACCTTACCAAAACCAATATAACCCCCGACCACCGCAAAATAATTTTCACCCTCGGGAACCACCTAGGCGACCAAATTTTACCCCGATTGGTGAACCATATTCCAGTTTGTTCCCGAAGCTCATCCAGATGAACCTATTACAGCCTATTTCCCAAAACAGGCCAAAGCCAAAATCTCCAGCCTATCAACGGGGTGTTCATTGTGCCTATCATTCAGGGGTTGAAGGGCACAGTACTGACAGCTGCTGGACATTGAAAAAAGCTGTGGAAGATTTGATCGAACAAGGGAAAATAGTATCGAGGGATGAAGAAGCCTCGAATGTTACCAATAATCCCTTGCCCGCTCACAACAACGGGCCCGTAATCGGCATGATTTGTGAAGACCGAGACTTTAATCCGGCTCTGAAAGCCATAATTGCTATTGCCAATGCCGAAAGGAAACCTAAGGTAGCCCCAAAGCAGGAAAAAAGGGAGAAGAAGAATAAAGCTGTCAAAATTGAGCCTGAGGAGAAAACTGAGACAAAAGCAGAGCCGATGCCTCCTAAACACGGGGTTCTTTATGTTCTGCGAGGTCGCCAAAAGAAACCACTAGTTGTGAGCACTCTGAGGAAGTATGAAGTGAAAAAGGGGACACAGATGTATGTGTCGAAAGGAGCCTATGGGGTGCGGGGGACAATCAAACCACCTCGGCTGAGTGAACCAGTGGTTATTGGACGAGCACCACAGAAGCCGGTGACTGACCCCTCTGCAGTGCCGTGGAACTACCAACAAATAGTGGTCACATACAAAGGCAAGGAAATTACCGGAGAACTTCCAGGAACAGTCCTTGTTGAAAAATATTCAAATATACAAGAGGTAAACAGCGCCACATGAAAGCATTTTCCATCTAAGAAGCCGGTGAGCGCCGAAGAAGCAGAGGCCTTCTTTCAGAAAATGAAAATGCCGGATTATGAAACAGTAGACCAATTGAGGAAGTGTCCTGAGCAAGTGTCACTGTTGTCACTTGTGACCAAATCTACCGAACATCAGAAGATCCTTATGAAAACTCTGAACGAAGCATATGTGCTAGTCGAGACTTCGGTTGAACAACTTGAAAGGATGGTAGAAAGATTCTTCGTCGTCAACCAACTCTCCTTTAGTAAAAGTGATTTGCCTCCAGAAGGAGCTGCCCACAATAAAGCATTGCACCTGACCGTCAAATGTGAAGGTTACTACGTTAAATGGATCATGGTGGACGGAGGCTCGGGGGTCGACATCTGCCCACTCTCCACTTTGCAAGGAATAGAGATAGGGACGGGAAGGATTCGTCCAAATAATGTTTGCGTGAGAGCTTTCTATGGTGTTAAAAGGGATACCATTGGTGAAATTGATTTGATGTTGACCATAGGCCCGGTGGATTTCGAGGTGACTTTCCAGGTTTTAGACATGGATACGTCTTACAATTTTCTTCTGGGAAGGCCTTGGATCCATGCTGCAGGAGTTGTACCCTCTACCCTCCACAGATGGTGAAATTTAAGCATGAAGATCAAGAGATCGTGGTTCATGGGGAAGGTGAGCAGTCCATATATCGTGACCCATCTATCCCATGACTGGAGGCGAGGGAGGGAAGTGAGCATATTGTCTATCAAGCCTTTGAAATCGTGGTAGCTGATCAGCATGAGGAAGGGCATCCATGCCCCCAGCCTTTCTTATCTAATGCTTCAATCATGGTAGCCAAAGAAATGATTAGACATGGTTTCAAACCAGGAAAAGGGTTGGGAAAAGCTTTGCAAGGAATAGCCGAACTGGTAACGCTACCCGCAGCAAAAAAGTATTTCGGGATAGGCTTCCACCCTACCCCAGATGATAATAAATGGGCCGACGAAAGAAAGAAAGATGGATGGGTTCTGCCGCAACCATTTCCACATCTGTATGAAACATTTGTCAAGCCTAAGTATGGCGAAGAAGAAGATGATGAGGTGTTCACGGCTGATGAAATAGAAGATATCTGTGGAGCTATGAGGCAAATGCTTTATGAAACCAACATGGTCCAGCCAGGGGAAGGGACTAGCACCGCTAAGGTGCTCTACATGGGACCAAACGCCAAACTCCAAAATTGGAAGGCTACGCCATTCCTGATCAGGCGGGAGTCCGGGTAGATTAGCCCTGTCACCTTTTCTGTATCTCGGGTTATTTCAGGGTGTAACTCGGGTGTTTCTTTTAGTTTCTTTTCTTTTGAATTCATGAATGTAAACCCTGTTATCTTCCCAAATTCCAATAAATGAAATCAATATTTCATCGTCCATTTTCTCTTTAGTCTTTCTGATTTTTGTTATTTTTTCCTTTATCTTTTCTTTTCAGTTATAACAATTCGGCTTTAAATAACATGACATGCTTGCGGACTTCATGCCCAGATTCAAACATGCGGTCTAACTATGAAATAATGAATCAAGAACCGGAATATGATGAAGAGGAGGCTTTTAGGGAAATAAACCGAGAATTGGAACAATTTGAGAACAAACCTAAGCCAAATCTGAATGACACCAAACCGCTTAATCTGGGAACTGCCGAAGAAATAAGGGAAACCAAAATAAGCATTCACACAGATGAGAAAACTCGAGATGCAATAATCCAGCTCTTGTTTGAGGTTAAAGATGTGTTTGCTTGGTCGTATGATGACATGCCAGGACTAAGTGTGGATCTAGTGGTGCACAAATTGCCAATTTACCCCGATTGTCCTCCAGTGCAGCAAAAGCAAAGAAAGTTTAAAACCGATATTAGTGATAAAATTAAAGAGGAAATCACAAAACAGCTGAAAGCAGGGGTAATCTGAATGGTCCGATATACTCCATGGCTAGCCAATGTGGTTCCAGTGCCAAAGAAAGACGGGAAAACCCGGGTCTGTGTGGACTATCGATATTTGAATAGGGCGAGTCCCAAAGATAATTTTCTGTTGCCCAACATCCACATCCTTGTTGATAACTGCGCCAAACATGAAATACAGTCCTTCATGGATTGTTACGCAGGATATCTCCAGGTGTTTATGGATGAAGAAGATGCCGAGAAGACAACTTTCACTACATCCTGGGGTACCTACTGCTATCGGGTCATGCCATTTGGGCTGAAGAATGCTGGGGCAACCTATACGAGAGCTATGACTGCCATTTTCCATAACATGATGCATCAAGAGATAGAGGTGTATGTGGATGATGTAATCATCAAGTCCCGAACTCAGAGTGACCACGTTCAAGATTTGAGAAAGTTCTTTGAATGGCTGCGCAAGTATTATTTGAAGCTGAATCCGGCCAAATGTACCTTCGGAGTCCCATCAGGCAAACTCCTGGGTTTCATAGACAGTAGAAGAGGTATCGAGTTAGATCCAACAAAGATAAAAGCTATTCGAGATCTACCTCCTCCGAGAACTAAGAAAGACGTGATGAGTTTATTGGGCAGGTTAAACTATATTAGTCGGTTCATTGCTCAACTAACTACCACGTGTGAGCCCATATTCAAACTTTTGAAGAAAGATGCAGCAATCAAATGGACATCCGAATGTCAAGAGGCCTTCAACAAGATCAAGGAATATTTGTCAAATCCTCCGGTGTTGGTCCCACCCGAGCCAGGGCGACCTCTCTTCTTGTATCTAACGGTGTTGGAAAATTCTTTTGGTTGCGTTCTGGGGCAACACGATATAACCAGCAAGAAAGAGCAGGCGATCTACTATCTGAGTAAGAAGTTCACCAGCTACGAGGCCAAGTATACTTTGTTGGAGAGAACATGCTGTGCTCTGACGTGGGTCGCTCAGAAGTTGAGACACTATCTTCAAGCCCACACTACCTATCTCATAACCAGGTTGGATCTGTTGGAGTACATATTCTAGAAACCGATGCCCACTGGGAGACTGGCAAAATGGCAAATCCTGCTCACTGAATTTGACATAGTCTATGTCACTCGTACGACAATGAAAGCCCAGACGTTGGTAGATCATTTAGCGGAAAACCCGGTTGACGAGGAATACCAACCATTGAGCACATACTTCCCAGATGAAGAAGTTAATTTGGTAGAAGCTATCTCTGAAGACACTCGTGCTTGGAAAATTTTATTTGATGGAGCGGTAAACGCAAGAGGTGTAGGCATTGGGGCAATCTTGATATCACCCAATAGTCAGCACTATCCATCTACAGCTATGTTCCGATTCTTTTGCATAAACAACACAGCTGAATATGAAGCCTGCATCATGGGCATGAATTTGGCCATGGATTAAGATGTTGAAGATTTATTGATCATGGGGGACTCCGATTTGATTATCCAGCAAGCACAAGGAGAGTGGGAGACTCGAGATGTTAAGCTCATTACATATCGGCAACATGTGGAAGATCTCACCAAACGCTTCAAGTCAAATAGAGTTCAGGTACATTCCTCGATGTCACAATGAACTAGCTGATGCACTCGCCACTCTAGCTTCAATGATGCCTTACCCATGCAATGCTCATATTGATCCCCTGGAAATTTAAATCAAAGAAAGGCATGGTTATTGTAGTGCGGTCGAGGTGGAACCTAGCACTCAGCCATGGTATCATGATATCAAGAGGTTTCTGAAAACACAAGAGTATCCCGAGCAAGCCACTGGGGATCAGAAGAGAACCATTAGACGACATGCGAGTGGTTTCTTCTTAAGCGGTGATGTTTTGTATAAAAGGACCCCAGACCTCAACTTGCTAAGATGTGTTGATACCGAGGAAGCCGGAAGAATTATGCATGAAATGCACACAGGGGTGTGCAAACCTCATATGAATGGATATGTTTTGGCAAAGAAAATCCTGCGAGCGGGATATTATTAGAGAACCATGGAGAAGGATTGCTTCATGCACCTTCAACAGAGCTTGATCCGATGTCAGCACCTTGGCCGTTTGTTGCCTGGGGTATGGATGTCGTTGGGCCGATCGAGCCGAAAGCTTCCAATGGCATAGATTCATATTGGTTGCGATCAATTACTTCACAAAATGGGTTGAGGCCATCACTCTCAAGTCGGTCACCAAGAAAGCTGTGTTAGACTTTGTGCATTCCAATCTCATTTGTCGCTTTGGTATTCCTACCACTATCATTACCGACAATGCTGCAAACTTGAACAGTCGTCTGATGGAAGAAGTATGTGAACAATTCAAGATAACACACATAAACTCTACTCCTTATCGGCCAAAAGCCAATGGTGCCGTTGAAGCAACAAATAAGAACATCAAGAAGATTTTGAGAAAGATGATTCAAAGCTCTAGGCAGTGGCATAAAAAGTTTCCTTTTGCATTACTCGGGTATCGTACCACAGTGCGTACATCAATCGGAGCAACCCCATAATTGTTGGTTTACGGAACTGAAGCAGTCATACCTGCAGAAGTAGAAATCCCTTCGCTTCGCATAATTGTTGAAGCGAAAATTGAGGACAGTGAGTGGGTTAATACCCGGTTAGAGCAGTTGTCCTTAATTGATGAAAAACGAATGGCCGCAGTTTGCCACGGATAGTCGTACCAACAAAGAATGGCCCACGCGCCTATAACAAGAAAGTACGTCCAAGGAACTTTGAAGTGGGACAGCTCATTCTTAGACGCATTCTCCCTCATCATCAGGAGGCAAAAGGAAAGTTTGCTCCCAATTGGAAAGGTCCATACATAATCCGAAAGATTCTGCCAAAAGGAGCATTGTATCTGGGAGACATCGAAGGAAATGATCCCGAAACAGCAGTCAATGTCGATGCCGTAAAAAGGTACTATGTTTAGACATTCCGTGGCGATGACTTTTTTGTAATTGAGATGAAGAAGGTTTTCCTTCCCTCTACCCCCAAACACTATCAATCCTTCGTAAACCCTTTGAGCCGGTTCCGTTTATTTGGCTACCCTCTTTGGAACCCGGAAGTATAAAAAGAAAAGAAAAAGAAAAAAAAGAAAAGAAAAGAAAAAAAAGAAAAGAAAAGAAAAGAAAAAGAAAAGAAAAAGAAAAAGATATGAAAGAAAAGAAAAACAAAACAAAAAAAAATAAAAAACAAAAAAATCATTTGTTCGAACTACGTTTGACTTGATTCCGAAAGGATATGTAGGCAGCCTCTCGCTGAGGTTCAGTCACACTAAAACAAAAATCCCAATTCCCTCCAAAAATTGAAACTGGGGCAGATGATATGATGGTTCGGTTATGAATCCGGCGAAAACGGTTCTAAAGTTGTAGTTCCGCCCAAAATCCTTTTACCCCAAAGACCTTGTCCAAAGTCCTTCCGATCAATTGGCAAAGGCAGGGAAGTGGCAAACATCATTGTTGGAATCTGATACAATTAAAAATAAGAGAAATAAAATGAGAGAGTCTTATCGGTGAAAACCTCGGGGAACCATAAGGCGATGGTGAGTAGAGAAACTAAAAATGAGAGAGTCCGTTTAGTGAAAACTCGCAAAGAGCACTATCGGGCGACGGTGAGAAGAGAAATGATAGAGGTCGATTGGCGAAAACCCGCAAAGGGCGCTGTCGGCTGAAAAGACGACATCTCACCACTAAAAGAGTCCTGGCAAGGTCCCCTAGTTTTAAAACTTGGATCAATGGGTTCACGAGAAGCTGGAAAGTTTGTGTGGGTCGGGCGTCCAGTCCAAGAAGAATTTCATGTTCATTTAAAGCCAACATGTACCCCAGATAAGTCTGTCTTTTCCCCCGAAAGGGACGCTTCTCTTTAAACTCTTATGCTTGCCTTTTGCATACTTTTTCTTTGAATCCTTTTTGGTTAACTCTGATTTCAGAATTATTACAAAGAAAAGGTGGCAGGACTGGTTTCACAGGGCTCTGCCTGGTCAGAGTCGAAGAAAATGCCCAGCCTCAGCGAGTGCGTCAGGCTAATCCCGACGGACCATAATTGTTGATAGTTTTGAAGCAAAGACATTGGAAAAGAAAAAAAGTCAAAGACAAAGGTCTTAAGAACAGAATAAAGTGAGAAGGCTAGAGCCCACATGGGCGAGTCATAATGAAATCCTGAGAGTTGAACCCGGTCGGTTTGAAAAGAGATTCACCCTCAAGGCCAACAAGCAGCAAAGTTCTCAACGGAAAGGGGTCGGGATCAAGCATTTGGGATGATCAAGGCCACAAAACCAACCACCGTTTCAAACTAACAAATTGTTCTTTGTTGAAAACAGGTCTTATTCAGAGAAACCGTGCAAGAAGCAGGTGCAGCCCAAAAAGAAATAAAATGCGCAAGCGCTGAAACAGCTTTGCAGCAGGAAAGCAACAAAAAAGGAAGTTTTCCTGAAATTCTTTCATGCGTTTGCTAAATAAAAAGGAAAAATAAAAAGAAGAAGAAAAGAAGGAGAAAAAGAAGAAGAAGAAAAGAAATGAAAACCCCAAAAGAAAAACAAATCATAGTAGCATAGGAGCTTTTGCTTTCCAAAATCCCGGCCAAAAAACCGAGGAGCTCTTTCTTTCCAAATCCCGGCCAAAAAACCGAGGAGCTTTTTCTTTCCAAATCCCAGCCAAAAAACCGAGGATCTCCCGGCCATAAACTGAGGAGCTTTTTCTTTCCAAATCCTGGCCAAAAAATCGAGGATCTCCCAGCCAAAAAACCGTGGAGCTTTTTCTTTCCAAATCCAGGCCAAAAAACCGAGTATATCCGAACCAAAAAACCGAGGAGCTTCTTCTTTCCAAATCCCAGCCAAAAAACCGAGGATCTCCCGGCCAAAAAACCGAGGAGCTTTTTCTTTCCAAATCCCGGCCAAAAAATTGAGGATCTCCCGGCCAAAAAACTGAGGAGCTTTTTTTTTCCAAATCCCGGCCAAAAACCGAGGATCTCCCGACCAAAAACCGAGGAGCTTTTTCTTTCCAAATCCCGGCCAAAAAAATCGAGGATCTCCCGGCCAAAAAATCGTGGAGCTTTTTTTTCTTTCCAAATCCCGGCAAAAAAACTGAGGATCTCCCGGCCAAAAAACCGTGGAGATTTTTCTTTCCAAATCCCGGCCAAAAAATCGAGGATCTCCCGGCAAAAAAAACATGGAGCTTTTTCTTTCCAAATCTCGGTGAAAAACCCGAGGATCTCCCAGCCAAAAAACCGAGGAGCTTTTTCTTTCCAAATTCCGGCAAAAACCGAGGATCTCCCGGCCAAAAAACCGAGGAGCTTTTTCTTTCCAAATCCCGGCCAAAAAACGGAGGATCTCCTAGCCAAAAAACCGAGGAGCTTTTTCTTTCCAAATACCGGCCAAGAACCAAGGATCTCCCTATATAATCCTGATTCGATTGCTTAGATATATGTCATAACTAACTCACGAAATTTTCCTAGTGAAAACTGGGGCAGAAAATTTCGTTTGTTTGTTTGTTTTGGTATCTTAAGCAGGTCGACCTCAAGACATAAGGTGCGAGGTGACCAGTGGAATGAGCCTCAATCCAGAATCAAGAAAAGAAGAAAAGAACAAAAAGAAATGAACTCAAATGTGAAGCAAGCAAGGGTGCGGATTGCTCAAAATCTAATTGAAGTCACAAGCTCCGTTGATCCTGTTTTTGACCCAATGCTGCATGAAGAAGTAAACACCTACAACTTACGAGAATCAAGATTCTGATCGGAGTCCACATCAAAATCAGCTAAGACTCAAGATCAAGTTTCAAGAGAATTATAGATAGGAATCTTGTAACTCATAGTTGATAGGCACAACTAGCTTAGCTTTGATTTCCCTTTTTGGTGTAATAAGGAGGTCAGCAAGCAGTAGCAGCAACAACAACAGTGATAATCACAGCTCCTGGTAGTCCCGGCTATCAAACTTTCCAGAACTACACTAACCTGATTCCTTTATAGCCGAGGATATGTAGGCAAACTTTGAAGCAGGGTTCGGTCAGACGATGTTCAAGATGCTTCTCATGGAGTGATAAGCAGGGAAAAATCCTTCATGGTGCTCATTTATCTTTGCCCGAAAACCCTTCATGTCTTCGAGCAAAGAGGGGCGGCTGTGAGCACGTGATTTTTGCCACGCTTAATTTACTCCTATAAATTCATTAGAATTAGAAATTTTCTTTTATTATTTGAATTTTTAGGAATTAATAGCATGATTTTGTGTCTTTTTTTTTGTAAATAGGGATATATTTAGTCATAAAAGTTTATGGGGGAATTACATCATTGTTAGTAGTAGTAGAAATAACAGAAAGGTTTCCATGTACTGCTAATATATTACAAAGATTGCTTGAAACTTGTCTAGTACTCAAAACTCCATTCTTGTCGTCTTGGATTGCCTTCTTTACTACATCTGGTGGTGTTTGCAAAATGATAGTTGTAGTTGTAGAACTTTGATGTTGCTTTGCGCCCCATGTACACAAAAAGTGGGCCACCCTGTTGCCCTCACGGAAGGTATGTCGGATCACTGGATTCCCCAGTTTCTTCAACAAGTACCTGCATTGTAAAAGTGTATTAGTATAGGCGGGGGATGTATTATGTTGGAGCAGTTTAATCACATCCGTTGAGTCGGTATCAATCTCCAGTGGTCCTATTCCATTTTGATATGCCAGATTCAAGCCTGCCTGGAGTGCTTGCAGTTCTGTATGTGTGGGATTATTGGCTTTGGTCCTATTGAAGAAACCTATAATCCAGTCTCCACAGTTGTTTCTAATTAGGCCCCCAATTCCTCCCATATTGTGATTATTAAAGGAGGCATCTATATTTAGCTTGTATTTATGGGGTAGTAGAGGGTACCATCTAATATATGTCAAAGTTTTGTGTGTTATATCATTATGGCCGGCTGCTATAAACTTAAATTCTAGGGCTCATGTATTAAGCGTATGATAGTTTATGGTGTTTGAGAGGTTATGAAAACAGTTATTGTTTCTATTTAGCCAAATATGCCAAATTGCAAAAGGAAAGAGGTCTTCCCAGGTTATGGAGCTCTGGTTGGTCAGTATTTGGATTTTTTTTAATAGACAGAAGCCAGGACTTGTCTCGTGGGATATTACTTGTGTCCAATCCTACTGTAGTCCAGAAACTTGGGCTATGTAGCAATCTAGGAAGGTGTGAGTTATGGATTCTTCTGCTCTTTTACAAATTATGCAAGTATTCTCCCTTGTAATTCCTATTTGATAAAGATAGGAGTTAGTGGGTTAATCTATTTTTAGAGCATTGCCAGAGGCAGAGTTTTATTTTGTTCAGGGTGTGTAGTTTCCAGATCCACCATAATATGTATTTGTGGGGATGTGTTGGTGGAGTAGTTTGTAGACTGAGTGGGTGGTAAAGGTGCCATTTGCATTTGTTATCCACAAAGTTGTGTCTACTGCATCTTCTATAAGGTGATTGGGAGTGATGTCTGAGACAATTTTGATGGGTAGTTCAAATGAAATTTTTGACCAGTCCCACTGGTTGTTTACCCAGACTTGGTTGAGGGTCAAATTGCTCTCATTTTTTGTTAGCGGGCCATGGATGATTGAGCGAATATTTGTTTTGTTTGGGGCCCAGTTACTATAGAAGAAGTTTATGGTTTTTCCATTTTCAATGTCCCAAGCAAGACCCTTGTTGATTATTTCCCACCCTTTCATGACATTTTGCCAAATGAAGGAGGTATCTTTGGTATTTTTCTTATTTTGGTTAAGTTGGATCAGAGTATCTTCCCAAAGGGTGGATGGGTTGGTGAACATTCTCCAAGCTAGACCTGCTAGGATGGCTTGATTTTTGTGCCATGCCCTTGGTATTCCTAGTCCACCTAGGTCTTTTGGGAGGGTGACAACATCCCACGAAACATAGTGGATTTTTCTTTTGGTAGATGTCGTTCCCCAAATAAAATCTCTCTGGATTTTGTCAATTTGGTGTAAGGTCTTTTTTGGGAGTGATATGTATTGTATATTATGATTAGGAATAGTATTGAGGGCTGCCTTTGCCAAGGTTACTCGTCCTGAGTGTCAGGAAATTTGTTTTCCAGTTTGAGAGCTTGCTTCTCATGTTGTCAATTACAAACTGTAAATCAGATTGTTTGGGCTTATTGTTGGTAATTGGGAAGCCCAAGTATTTTCCAAACTGGTTGGTCTGTTTAATGTTGAAAAGGTTTAATGTGTAGTCTTTTATTATTGTGGAGCAATTTCCAGAGAAAAGGATTTTTGATTTATTGTTATTGATTTTGTGGCCTGATAGTGAGCAAAAGATAGATAGGGATTGTTGGATGGAGTTGATTGTTTTCCTATTTGCTTGGGCCTTGAAAGTTAAGTCGTCTACATAAAAGATGTGTGATAGTGGTGGTCCTTTTGGCCCGGTTTTGATTGGGTTCCAAAGGGAGATATCAACTTGATAGTGTATGTAAACAGAAAGCAGTTTCACGGTAAGGATGAACAGGTAGGGGGATAGAGGATCCCCTTGTCTGATTTCTCTTGATTGTTCAAAGTAATCTGTTTGGCCCCCATTTACTAAAACAACTATTTGGCTGGTGGTTATGCAACTCATAATTAGGGACGTGATTTTTGAAGGAAATTTAAAGAAAATGAGCGCCTTATAGACAAAAGACCATTCTAACCTATCAAACGCTTTTTTGAGGTCTATTTTGATACTGAGTTGACCAACTCGCCCTTTCTTTTTTTTTTGAACTGGTTAACCACTTCTTGGATGATAATTGCATTGTCACAAGCCCTTCTTCCTTTCAAGAAACTTGCTTGACAAGGACTGATTAGTTCAGGAAGGAAGTGTTTGATTCTATTGACAATTATTTTAGTGATTATTTTATAAGTAGTATTACAAAGGCCTATTGGTCTGAAATTGTTGAGGTTGTTTGCATGCTTGAATTTGGGAATGAGACAAAGAAGAGTTTTGTTTATTTCCTTAGGGATTCTAGATAGACAGAAGGCTTCCTTGTATAATTGTATGGCTGAAGGGCCCACAATATTCCAGTGACGTTGATAGAATATTGGGTGCATGCCATCTGGCCCTAGTGCCTTGTAAGGCTTGAAGGAGTATACTGCAGTAAAAATTTCATGAGTTCTTAGGGGCCTGTCCAAGTTTGAGAGATTTATGTTGGAAAAACTTGTATGAGCTCTATTAATAGAATTCCAATCTAACTGGGTGTGACTAGTGGTGAAGATATCTTTGAAATAGAGATTGGTATGTTCAAGAATTTTTTGACGGTCCGTAATCCAGTTATCAGCATTATCTTTAAAGAAGGAAATACTATTATGCCTACGCCTGTTAAGGACTGATATGTGGAAGAATTTTGTATTAGCGTCCCCTTCACTGAGCCAGTTTATGCGAGATCTAATTTTCCAATGGTCTTCCTCTAGTCTTAGGATATTATTAAACTCAATGATAAGGGTCTGTTCTAAATTTCTAAGGTAGGTGCTGTAAGCGTAGCTAGTAGAGTTTTGGATACCCTTAATTCTAGCAAGTAACCTTTTTTTATTAGCAAAGATATTACCAAAATTTTGGGCACTCCATTCAGTAATATTAACTTTAAAACATTCCTGGGCATCTTTGAGGTTTTTATCCATCCAGCTCTTCTCAACTATTTTGCCAAACTCCGGGTGGCTTGGCCAATATTTCTCTAGTCTAAACGGCTTCTTGGTGATTGTTCTAGAGTTTGTGAGTCTAACTAGTAAAGGATTATGGTCAGAGTAGGTTTTGGGAAGGTGAGTAATTAGTGCAGAGGGATATTGCTCCAACCACGATTCATTTGCTAGGCAACGATCTAGCCTTTCTAGGATTAGGCCTCGCCTCCTATGGTTAGACCAAGTATATTTGGAGCCCTTAAATCCTAGGTCAATTAGGTTACAATAGTTGATACATGACCTAAAGTTTGAAGATCTAGTTCTATTGACACATCTTCCACCCCCACTTTTCATTTTGATTTAGGACATCATTAAAATCCCCACCCATTAGCCAAGGTCCTTTATAATTGTCAAAGATATTTTTTATATTAATCCATAATTCTAATCTATTAATTAAGGAATTTCTTGCATAAATACAACTAAATAACCAAGGGTTCTGATTTGGTAATACCTGGACAAGTGCATGGAATTTTTGGTTAGTTTGCCTAATCCTTTTCACAGCTACCACAGTGTCCACCCACATGATAACCATGCCTCCCGACCTCCCCACTGCTGGGATTTCTATGTAGTCAGAAAAGTTGAACTCTCCCCTAAGGCTTGCATGGCTCTCCATTTTGGTTTCCAACAGTGCTACCATGCATGAGTTGTGGCTGGTTATGATTTCTCTAAAGTTACGTCTAAAGTCATCATTATTAGCACCCCTTACATTCCACACTATAATGCTAGTAGGAGTATTCATAAGAGGAGAGTGATTTTGGGTGGTTAAGGTCATGTTATTCCCCCTTGTGAAGGTGCTGCTCCTCAGAGTCGAGTTGAGAAGTACTGTATATTTTGCTGTCATCGAGTTGAATGGTGGGGTTATCTCTATTGAGCATTTGTGGAGCGCCACTGCACATCGATGAATGAACTTCTTGTCCTCCATCTCCGGAAAGAATATAAGGGCTATATCTCTTCTTGTTGATATTTCTGTGAACGAGCTTCTTCCTAGGGGGAGGCATCACTATTTCTTCTGCCACTGGGATTTCTCGATCCATGTTTGGACCTTGTTCCATTGGAGGGGCCATGTGAGTAGGGGCTTGTGTTTGTTGTGGTATCCATGGGAAGAATAATGGGTTCATTTCTGTCGCCTCCAGAGGTGGGGAAAAGGGTAGTTGGAACATTTGGTTCATGTTTAGAAGAGGGTTGAAATATTGAGGTAGATTCTAATGGTTGTGCATTGCGTGATATAGAGCTGGGGCTAGAGGGTCGAGAATATTTGCCATCCACATGTGGTTCATATAATTGTCCATGGCCATTCCCATTCCCTCTGCCACAGCCTGTGCTAGGAAAGCTGGATTCTGTATGATTATCATTACTTCCTGTCCCTCTATCATCATGGAGAAGAAGAGTGCCTGACCTTGGAGGCCCTGCTCGATCCATGAGGTGGGTTGGTGATCCTGGTGTTGTGGTTAGGTTGCATATACTAGGTTTGGGAGGTGCATGGGGTTGTTTGGGTTGTTGGGGTTCATTGTTGGAGTTTGGACAGAGGGTCTGGGCACTCTTTTAGTTAGCAGTGCTGATCGTGTCCTTTTGTTTAGAGGTAGTAAGAGATTTGGCATTTTGCTGCTGAGGAGTACTAATTTATAGGATTTTGGAAGGTTGTTGAAGGGACGGAGGCAATGATTGAGTATCTTTAATGTTAGATTGCGGATGAGGTTGATTGGGTGAATTTGGCGTGAGGGAGTATATAGTTTCAGTTTGGTTAAGCGTGTCCATGGGAGTGTCCATTTGGACAATGTCCATTGACAAGTGGGTGTATGCTAGCTGCATGGCATCCGACTTGTCCATTGGAGATTGAGTGTTGATAGCATGCATGGAGTGATTAGTGTCTAGGGTGTAGTTGTCATTAGCTTCTAGACTTAATTGCAACTTATCTTGCAAGTGTTTCGTGTGGCTATTGGTTGAATCCTTCTGCTCGACACGTGGCGTTGCAGAAGGGGCCTTGTTTCTCGGTTGTATCGACGGTTCATTGTGAGTGGTAGAGGAAACGTTTTGTTGTGTCTGGGAAGTGTTAGTTAGGATATCCATTACTTCATTTTCTTCTAACTCCTAAAGAGTGTTGAATTTATTGCTGCAAAGGTGTGATTGATAGGAATTATTGAGTTTTGTTTTACTAGTTGAGTTCATAGGTGAGTTGTTAGTGGTCTGATTTGTGAGGGGGTGTGTTGTAGTGTTAATTCGAGGGTGTATTGTGGTGGTAGTGGTGAGTGTGATTCTTCGGATTCCTTAGACCTATAAGAGAGCTTTTGAGTATGGAGGTACTTACCTGTGGATGCTTCAAAATTTTTGACTTTAATACCTGTGTGTACCCCTTGGGCGCCTTGATGGGGGACTGGTTGCGGTGTTTTGACGCTCCTTGCTGCTGCTGAACGTAATGTGGTTCCTTGTGTTTTTGTTTTTTTGTTGAAGACTACTGTATGCCACTGGTTTGATGTGGATGTAGGAGTTTCCGGTGGGTGATCCTTGTTTGGGGCTAGTTGTGTATGTTTTTTGTGAGGGCAATGAGCAATTGTATGTCCTAGCCTTCCACAGGCTTTACAGAGTGGGTGCTCCCCTTCGTAGATAATTTCTTGTTTATTGTTGCCTATGAGTATGGAGGATTAAACTGGTTCTTCAAGTTTCTTTTCAACACAGAGTCTTGCATATCGTCCTCGCAGTGCTGCACTTGTACATGCATCGATCTTGATGAGTTTTCCTATGGTGTTGCCTATTTTTTTTGTGTATAATTGCATCATAAAATTCGGTAGGCAACTGTGGAAGACGTAGCCAAATGGCAGATCTTTCCTGGGTTGCTTGATGTGCAACAAAGTTTGGCACCCATTTCTTGATGGATAGGAAGAACCCATTAATAAACCAAGGGACATTTTGTAGTGCACTGGCCATGTTTTCTTCTTTGTTGAACTTGACAATGAAGTAGTCGGAGCCCAGGTCTATCAGAGGAAAGTTTTCTGATGGTTTCCACATTTCTTGTATTTTCTTTTTTAGATATTGGTGTTGTATACGTTTTTCTAGTAGCTTAATGATCAGAGAATATTTCCATGGTAGATACATTCTTTTTTTATCCTCCTCTGTTAATTGTATTGCTCTTATGCCTTCCTGCAAGTCAGTTGGTGCTTGGATTATGGAATCCTCCTGTCCATCTTGTTCTTCCATTGCATGGTCTTTTTCCAGTTCATCAATATGCATCATGAATTCTGATGCTAGTAGTTTATGTTTTAAGGATGTTTGTAGTGGGGTAGTGTTTCCGGTGGATGTGGTAGTGATATCCGGTGTGGTTTAGGTGGTATTTGTTGGGTTGACGTTTCAATTGCTTTTCCGGTGATATTCATCTTTCGAGAGAGAAAAATTACATATGGGACCTCCTATGTATGTATACTAAGTCGATTCCTTTTCGTTTGCAGGTTCTTGAATGTGTAATTTATTTATGCCAACAAAAAGAAGCAATTGTCTTCCAATTATAAAGGCTAGGGCAAAGCTGAAAATTTGCGCATTTACTATTTGAAATAACTATTTTTTTGTTATTTTTATGATTTTGTGTCTTGTTTGCATTTTTGTGTGCATTTTTAGTTGCCATAATTTCATTAAAAAAAAGCATAAAAACAGTGCATTTGCATTTAGAATTTGATTTTATATTCTTTTAGTTTTGCTAGTTAATTAATATTACTAAACAAGAAAAAATAACAAAAATAGTCCTTTTACAATTTTTAATTTTTTGCATGTTACATTTTTTGTTTAAGAATTAGTTAAGGTTGAAAATTAATTAGTATAATCTTAGATTTAATTTGATTCTTTTATTTTACATAATAAAATTAGAAAGCAAAATACAAAAATCAAAGAAAAGAAGAAAAAGAAAAGAATTGAATTGAATAAAAAGGGAAGGCATCAAGCCCTTTGATTTTGGGCTAAATCTTGTCCAGATTCGTCCCTTACCCAAGCCCAAACGGATTCCCAGGCCCAAAAGAGGTTTACCTCTCAAACCCGTCCAAATGAAAGCCTGACCCACCTCTACCCCATGTCCAAACGACGTAGTTTCAGTTCAGTTAGCTCTAAGTGATCTGAGCCCTTAATCTTGCCTCATCCAACGGTCCTGAACATACCCTTGTGTTACATAAAACTGTCCGAAAAATCTAAAAAACCTAAAGACCATCTCCCATCTTCCTCGTACAAACCCTAATCCCGCCGGCTGTCCTAACGCCGCCGCCGGAAATCGCCCACGGTGGCGGCCAACCTCCAAATACACCCAAAATTTCACCAATGATCTGTCTCCTTCCCCTCTTACCCATGCCACCATCCGCCTCCCTCAATTTCCACTGAAAAGTCCCAAATATCCAAACCCTAAGGCGCCGCCCGTGATTTCCTCCACCGTGGCCGGCGGCGCCTAATCCAATCTCAACCAAAATAATACCCCTTGACCTCCTTTATCCCTTCTTCCCCAATCTCCACTTACTTTCCTTCGAATCCCCTTGGAATTCCTCAAATATCGAATCAAAGAATCAAGCCCTAATTCCACAAACTCAAATTCAATGGGTTTGTCGAGGATTTTAGAACGTACCAGACCTTAATCGTGTGTTTTTCACATGAAAAGCCAAGATTAAGGCCTCGTTTAGTCCAAAATCAGAGGGTCCTTCAAGTTTCCAAGTCGGTCCATGGCCACTTTTAGGTATGTCTCGAAGTTTCTATGCTTTTCTAGTTTCCAGACTATACTTCATCTTCCTTAGGTGACTTTTTTCTTTTTTCTTTTTTTAATTAACACAAATAGTTTATTGTTATTGTTAGCTTCAATTTCAGTAGGTATTTGTTCATTAGTTGAACTTTCAAGAGTGGCTCGAATTGCAGTAATTGATTCGTATTAGCTTAAATTTTGATCTTGCTTATGTTTTGGTTAGTATTAATTGTTCAGTATTGGTATTCCAATTAGTTTAAATCATTGCTTGAGTTGGATTTTCTTTCAGTGTCACTTTGATTTAGTTGGTTTTAGTGATCCTGATAAGTAGTGTAGTACACATGATTATTAGCTTGCAATTTAATTTTGTTTCTTGTTAGATTTTAGCTTCAAATCTGTTTTGGGTGTTGTTTGGTTTTGTTGATTGAATTAATACTTCTGTTAGTTCATTTAGTTTAGTTTTAATTGTTTTTCAATTGCAATTTCATTAGGCTTAAGGTATGATATAGTTTAATAGTTTGGCCTCTTAATTAACCATAATCAAATGTTAACTAAGGTAAAAAGGGGTTGTTTGGGTTAGTAATTTCAGGTGGCAAGTAAGGGTAGTTTAGGCATCTAAAAGGGCTGGTTTGTTGAGAACTAGTAATCTTAGAACCCAAATAAGGGTAGTATAGGTATTCCATAGGTAGAAGAACACCCTAGGGCCTTCTAGAAGGGGGCCTTAATGTAAGTTTTTGCATTTTTAATGCAATAACTTGGGTAACAAGCCATAAAATTAGGGATTAAGGTCCAATTTCTGAAAATAAAAAGGGGAGAAAATGAGTAAAATTTCCAGAACTTTCTACCCCCTTTTATGCCTATAAAAGGCATGTTTAGTGTCTTGGATTACAAGTTTTAGAAGGCTGAAAATTACAAATCCCTTCCAGATTTAAATTCCCCATAAAAATCCCCTTTCTTTAAGTCTAAAATTCAAATTTGAATCTCAATACTCAAGAGGTTCAAATCTGAAATCATATAGCTTTAGAAACCTTATCCTTAGATCTTAATTATTGCTGAAAAATCCAAAACATACAAAAATCAAATAGAATTTTTTTTTTTAAAAAAAAGCAGAAGCTATTGCTTTAAACTTTGAGTTTGGTTGCAAGCTGATTTTCATCTGAGTTTCCTATTGTTCTAGCTTCAATTTCAAGTCATTTTGGGTTTAGTTCAAGCTGTTTTGGGTTGTTTTGTTGCTGGTGATTCTCTGTTAATTTTCCTGGGTGTCGTGGTGCTATTTTGGCTTACGAATTGGCTCCATTTGCTGTTGATATAAGCTGTTGATTGTTGCTATTTGCTACTGCTGATCATCGCTTCTCTAATTTTGTTTCATTATCCAGGTACAAGCTCTAAACTATGGTGTTGTACATGTGATTTGAGAAGTGAAATGGAAATCCAATTACTCCTAGCTTGATGTTTATGTTAGCTTGGTTTGACTCCAGTTTTAGTAATTAAATGTTGTACTTGGACGGGACTGTATAGACTTTGATTTGAGTTAGTGAAAGTCGTGTTAGCTATACATTGATATTATAATTCGTAATTGGTTTGTTACTGACTTTTAATTTCATAAAACATTGCATTGTATTAGGATTAGTCATATAAGTATTAATAAACAGTATCTCATGTGTTATAGAGACTGATTCATCCCTTCAGGAATGTTTCATGTGTTAATGAATAGTTGAATGCAATCCTGTGATTAAATAATAAGTAGAAGTAGTATTATAATTAGGGTAAACAATTACAGTTAACTTTTGAGATCACATACTTGACATTCCGGCACGTTAAATAGGTCCCAAGTTTAATTACATTATTAAGCCTCTAATTGTTTGTACCATGTCCAGATTAAGTATCAAGTTTAGACTTAAGCCGTAATGATATGGAAATTTGAGTTCCCCTCTCCTGTGACGACCCGACCCATCGTCACGTGAGTTACTGCCCCGTTTTTCCCTTATTGTGTTGCTTCATATTTATATATCAGTATTAGAGTCGATCGGGTGTAATTGAATTGGTTCTGGTTGAAAATAAGGCACTTAGCCTCTTCGAAGGAAGCTTGTTTTGGAAAAGTCAACCCGGAAGTTGAATATATAGTTAGAGGGCTCATATGTGAGTTCTGGTGGTTCGGTTAGCTTCGGGGAAGGATTTGTGACTTAGAAGAGCGATCGGAATTGAATTTGGAGGTCTGGTGTAGAAATAGGCTTGAATTGGCGAAGTTGGAATTTTGGCGAATTTCGGTTCATAGGTGAGATTTTGATCCGAGGGTTGGAATGGAATTCCGAGAGTTGCAGTAGCTTCGTTACGTGATTTTGGACAAGTCTGCAAATTTTCAGGTCATTTGGACGTCGTTTGGTCAGGTTTTTGATCGAATATGAGTTTCGGAAGTTTTAAGAAAATTTAGGCTTGAATCCGTGGTAATTTGATGATTCTTGTGTTGTTGTATGTGTTTTTATGATTGGAACAAGTTCGTATGGTGTTTTAGAGTAGGTTGGTGTTTTTGGTTGAGGTCCCGGGGGCCTCGGGATGGATTCGGGTGGTTAAACGGACTAATTCTCATGTTGGAAGATAGCAGGTTTTTCAGAAAAAATTGCAGAGGAAATTAAGCCTATGTGATCGCATAGACCATGTCGCGATCGCATAGAGCTTGTCAGCAGTGAATCGCGATCGCATGGGTGACTCCGCGTTCGCATAAGAGGAAATTCAGGGGAGTTGATTTTTGCACTACGCGATCGCATAGTAAAGCGTAAGGTTGATTAGTTGTGCAGTGCGATCGCATTGGACCAGCCGCGATCGCATAGAAGGATTTTTGAATCTTAAGATTTTGTTCATCGCGATCGCATGCCTAGGGCTGCGATC